>JAGXCT010035918.1:0-54631 GCA_022495035.1 Philopotamus ludificatus | reverse complement strand
GATTTCCAACAACAAATCACGCTAAGGAACCTATAAAAGGTGTTTCATTCATTTATTTTGTCAGACATCTCGCATACAAAACAAAAACAGATTATATCTACTCCAGAACTTTTATTGATCAGATGTTTATATTTGTTGAGTTAATTTTTGACAAAAAAAACGGCAATTAATGTCACGCCGTTTCCCTTCGCGTGTTAACAATAAATGCGTCTTAAATAAAGGAAAACAATATATTTAATTGCGATACAGAAAGGCCAACATTGCGACGATGAAAAAAAATCCGTCGTAAAATTTGTCAACGTAACAATAAACAAATGCTATTCATATCGTATACAATGTATACGACATTTTTATGGTGAAATCTACCCTTAAAATGCCATCACATAACATTCAATAAGGGTCGGTTCGCATGCGCCCGCCAAATTTCCACCCCTTCCAATGAAAGAAAACGCAGTAAAACAAGTCGTTGTCGACGTCGAGGGCTCGGGCGTTACGAAAAAATTCAGTTGTATTTTAATCATTACTTTAAACACGTGTCCAAGCGGATGTATGCTTTGTATGATACGATTGGCGCGTATAGCTATAATATGACTGATACATCGCACCTAAATAAATATTTGGACTGGTCCCAACTATAAATAAAGTAGAAATGTGTACACAACAATGCTACCGGACATTATTTATTTTTGCATCATTGCAATTGCTTTTTACGTGAAAACGTATTATATTATTTTTTAGCAGCGCTCCGCTTCGTAACAGCATTAGAAATAATATTTAGATTTTTTTTCGCAATAATAGACTTAAATAAACTAGATTTTGGTCTTTATTTTCATATTGTGAAACGATTAAGCTTTATGATAAACATTATTCTATTTTTTATATTCTATTTTTTTAATCAATAATCCACTATCTCGTATGTCTGAAAAACGTGACCATTATGCATGATTCCCCTTGATAGAAGATCGTGATGATTTAATTGCTGTATATAAAGCAGTAGTTTCGACTATTTTTACAGCTGTCCCTGCTGACTTCTTTCGACATCTCTTTTTTGACACTTTTTTTATAAAATGTTTCTTTAGCTTTTAGTCCCATTCCTCTCTTAAACAACGTCAGTCAAAATTATCCGGAATGTTACATATTCTAAAATTATATATTATCCGCGCTTAACATGGTTTATAAGATGTTTATACTACTACTAATTGACATACTATATTTAATGTATATAATTAAATTTGTATCTCTGAAAAATGCATTTTCCGGACGAAAGAGTTGAACCATTGAATTTCTTGAGCTATTCAAAACCATTTTAGACCTCAGTTTTTCGCATACATTTTACGAGTCGCCTCGTCAAGAATGTAATTTTCGCCTGTGCATTGTTGCGCATCATATTTGCACCAAAATGCACTCTTTTGATTGAAGCCAGCGTCGTTTCCGCGAGATGAATGTTCTGAATGTCGGCTCCACGGAACAACAGACGCCATTTTGTCGGTTTTACTATATAAATATATATATATATTTATATTTTTGCATTTTAATCTCCGACGTCCAAGCCTGATCCATCGCAATATTTTTTGTCCTGCCGCAACCCAGCAAAAGGTAAATGCGGTTTTTGCAATCCGCTTTGACTACATTAATTATTTCCTTCTGTTCATTATTGTATACGCTATTATTTGACGTCACATGTCAGTGTATACGGAGATTTAAGCTTCGATCATATATTTCTAGTATTCTAGAAATTACAGCGAAATTTTTTTTAGTAAAATAACAATATGGCAAAAGCATAAAACTATTTTGTCAATGGTTTTCTTTTTTAAACCTGGACATTTTTATATTAAGAATTTATTTATTTATCATTTGAATATAGCATTATATTTTAAGTCAAATATCGTGATTTTTTTTTATTGAGAAGTTTTAATTATTAGGGTTGATTAAAATTGTGGTAATTTGCAGTAAATGAAATAATTTTTACTTAATACACTATGCATTAATTAATGAAAGAAATATTCGTGCCTCATGTTACATTATATATATTTTTTGCAAAATTTCTAATAAAGACAAACATTTATTTCAACATCCATCCATTCAATAACGAGTAGAATACGTTCATAATTATTCTGAATATCTGAAAAAATCAATAGAACATTTTAGAGTTGTGTAATATATTTGTTTTAAATTTGTAATTGCAATGAATTTATTGGAGACTGTATTCGTACCTTAATATCGTAGCGGCGATTACCTAATAATGTGTGTAGAAGAGTATTGCCCTCCAAAGGGATGACTTCCTTAACTTTTATAGGCCTAAAAAAATAGGGGTATAATCGCCTCTGGGATTTGAACGTTCTGATCTCCCGCACTAAAGGCAATAACACTATCCGTTATAGAAGCACAAAAACAAAAACCTAGCTATACAAAAAGTGGATCCTTTTTATTTTCTTAATTTCCATCCAGCTCATCGGCTCCGGTTAATTGTCTACACAATTTAATTTGGCGATTCCGGAGAAATTTGATTAGGATAGATACGCGTCCCTGAAATGCGACGGGTATCCGCCTTACCCGAAGACAGCGCTTAATCTACTTTAGCCAGGAGTCGCTAAGTGGGGGCCGCGGTCGGCGCCTCCCCGCGGCCGTTACCAGGCCCGACTATTGAGAGTGAAGCAATAAGCAAAAAGGTTTATAGGCCAACGGGAATAGGCAAAACGACTCTGGAAACGGAAAAAACTGCGGAATAAATCCCTTAAATCTTAAGGCCAAGTTTAAGAAAAAACAACGATTACGCATTCGTACGCCACGAGTTTCCCGGGGGAAGGCCCGTAGCTGAATTATGGACGCGCGCCGATCACATCACGCGCGTGCCGGATGAAAATTATTGCGTTAAAAATATTTATTTATTTTTGCCTTTTTTTAATATCCGCGTAACATCTTCGAATTATGAGCGGGAGGGTGGGTAATTGGCTTATTTAAAAGCATATCGCTTAAATACTCTACCTAATATTTTTGAAATATGTTTTGCAGTCCAATTTGGCGAATATGAATAATCAATAACATAAACTGGTAATCTAGAGATTTAAACAAAAAATATATTAGACCGAACCTATTGGTCAAGATTTAATATCATTTATTTTAAATAGAATATGAATCTTTTTATTTGAGAGCGTGAGATCTATTAATATTATATATGCGGAATATTCGTATATATATATAAGTCTTTGACGAGTTAAAAATTTGTTCTATTTCAATATACCATTTTTTAAAAAGAAATACGCGTCGTTATCTTTAAATAATCAATTTTTGCACTCATTCTCAAAGATTAATTAATATAGCCGGAATATATTTTATATAAAATCATTTCAAACTTACAGTTGTAGTTGTTTTATTGTTACCAGCGAAATTCAGCGAGACATACCTGAAACAAAATTAAATACGTGAAAGTACATTTGATAATACATGAGATAGTAGTGAGTGCTACTGAATTATTCGACTGAAACAAAACACTGCAATGTAATAAGCAGATTTCATTACAAAACGTAATGGAATGCTCGGAGCATTCAGTTCCAACGTGTTACCTCTAGTTTTCATTAGCAGAGATTTAAATAAAAATTAATAAAATTTCACTTATTTCACTAAACTATTTCTTTCATTATGATTCAAACAAAAAAATATATACCACAATTCATTTGAACCTTTTAATTCAAACCCCCGCGCAAATCGTTGTTAATTGAATGAGATTAAGATGATATCATAATTATGAAAAGGATATAAAGGGTTCGTAGATTTAACTTGCAATAATTGTCACAGAATTACTTTATGCGAAATTTAATTCACACAATATAATATCCAACTTATTATATATACAATTTTAGCTTTTAGAATTATGCATATATTAATCATTTGTACAATTTGGTTGTTCTATTAACATTCGTTGTTTTTTTGTAAACCCAAAATAAAAATGGGTAACAGATGTTACATTGATATTAATTACGGATCTTGTAACTGTACATTTTGTGTTCCATATTTCATTTTTTTCGCCTTCATTTTCATGTTTATACAAGTTCGCGTAGGTATACAAAAGTTGTCGGAAAAATGTTTTAAACACGAGCGTTTTCCCCGTATCTCATTTTCTCCAATCTTAATGTGCAAGATTTACCGAGTTGGCTGACGGAGATAATTTTTCATGCATTTTAAAATTTAGCCCAAGTTAAATAAGTTTCGCAAAGTAGAGAGACTGTCGGTAACGTTTATTACTGAATGACGGTGAAGACGGAGAGGAACGGCGGCGGCAACTTTCCGAGGATGCAATAAAAGGTGCAGCGATGGGCCAAGTTCGTTGCACCGATATCCAGTTGCATGCTGGGCTCACTCAATACTGTTTGCCTTTATACTTGCATGTCGATTAATTAATTTTCTATTCTACGCTACTGGCAATGTTTCCGTTAAAAGTCAAACTTCAATTTATATCGCGTCCGAGTTCACATTCCGAGATTTTTTAAAGGTTTAAATTAATAATAATTCCCACACTCATAATTATTAATATTGACACAATAATTTTCATGTCAATATTAATAATAATTTAAAATTTATGAATGTATTTATATTTTATCACATATAGTGTAGATATCATGTACGAGGTGAATATATGCATGCTCTCACCCCGTCATCGGAATCCCGTCGAGTGCTGGACCGTTTGTAGATTCAACAATGTTACGGTTTCACTCCTAGTTATATATATATATATATATAATCTATGTCATACCGGGATATTTCACTTTACCTACGGCAGCGGCAAAAATTCTTTGAAAATTCCCGGGATCCAATTTGCTCGCAATCATTTATCAACATGATCACATTTCACATTTTCGCATCACCTTTGTTTGATATTGGATGTGAACAAGGTGAATCGGCCGAAGGTGAGATTAAGGTGGTAAATTAAAGTCTCCTACGCATCAAAACGCACCTCCCACTCCCTTTCAACAAATGTACCTGCCGCAGTGCCTCCTCCCGCTCTGCCCAGCCCCCTCCACACGCTGCGAGACTCGAGACAATATTGAATTCTAGAGTAACATCCACTCGAATTTTATTAGAGCATGAATATTTTATTTTCGTACAATTTATATAATCGAATTTCCCTATACAAATATTAAATCAATTTATTTCTGATTTTATAATAAAATAAACCCGTACAGATTTCGTAACCCGTACAGATAGAACTAATGCATCTCAATACAATAATATATTAATAATAAAATATTTAAAATGATACAGATGTTTATGGAATTAAATCATCACAAAAATGAGACGAAAATGGTATATTTGTATAGCTCAACATTCACTATTGCGACGTACATCTGATAAAAATATTCACGTTTGAAAGCTCCAAAGTTTTTCATATAAACCCGTGTACAAATAAATGTTTACATCACAAATACGCTTTTTTTTGCCTAAACGATGTTTTCCACCGGCATTTAAAATACGCACTTACGCAACATATTAAATATGAAAGAAATTCTCCATATTCTCAGGCACCCCGGCCCACCATCTCTTCACACGATCGTTCAGACTTTTTCAAGTGTGGAAGAAAACTCTTACTTTTTTCGACGCAATTAGAAACAGACCTCAAAATAGCGTTGCCCCCCTACCCCTCGATAAGGCTACAAACAAGTGAGGGGGCGGGCCGGAGAAAAGGTGGACGAGGAGGATTCTCCACCGTTCTAAAATAATTAGCGTAGTGCCCACTCGCCCCGGGGCCCCCTCGCTCGCCTTTCGAGCCCTATTCTGACACCTTACCCTCCTCCTTCCTCTCCTCCTATACACCCCTGGCATACTTATAATCACAATTAATATCCATTACACACTCAAAACGTTTACGCGATTAAAATTACTATTTAACATCATCAGATTGAAATATTGATTTATCAATTAGTAATCGGCGACTATGGTATTCTATATGATGTATTAACAATTTTCAGATGCTGTTTATTGTTATTGAATGGGATAGAATTTTCGGCAACCAAATGATAATGTCTTGTACATAATAACCGTTTGTTTTTGTTTCTTTAATGTTTTTTCTCGCTTGCATCCGATACGATGTGCCGAGTGTGAGTGAAACGTGTGATTGACAAGTGCGGCGAGAGCATTGTCATTTACGCGTCATATAGTTAAAGTTAAAAATTACAAAATGATCAAATTATGAAGCATGAATAATTTTTATTTTTAAATTAATCCAATTTTTTTAAAAAAGTCATAATATTGGTGAAGAATTCATCAATCTTCGGGCGACGCGGTTATTTTCGAGTCGCCGTGATGGATCAGTTGAAAATTGTCTATAATAACGTCTATTAACTTTGACTAAATATGATATAAAGCAATTTTGTAAAATATTGTCTTAATTTTTTCGATATTTACGAGGATATAGATTACGCTATAAATTCCGCCTTATAGAAGACGGGTATTTAAGCTTTGGGGCTAGATTTTTATTGTACATATTATGTAAATTGGACGAAATCAGTACATCAAAATATTTATATTCACAAATTGTATATGACCTTGTTCTATTTTTAGTTTGTTCACGCCGCGTGTTATATTTTATTGTCAACCAAAGCGCATTGACCTTTATTTCGCAGCATTGTAGGAAGGACTGCCGCATACGCCGGTATATAGATACAGTATACAGAAAACGCTATAGGAGGGTTGATTGTTTCCCTCAAATAATATAAGTTGAATGTCTACAGATAATAATATAAATAATTGAAGATTGTAATCATTCTTTCCATGACGAGAGCCGATTAGTTAAAAATGTGTTTTGACTGTTAATTACAGGCGAATCCAACGATAATTCTAATTTGATTTAGAAAAACAACAAATTCATATTAAATGTACTTATTTGATAATTTTATATTTAATCTTTAACAAAGTTATAAATTGAGACATTACGAATTGGGCACAAATAGTCGGCACGCTCACTATTCGGTCATAGTTGGTTCCAACTAATTAGACTAATAAGGCGTCGCGACGACGTCGTCGGCGTCAAGAATTCGAGAAGTGAATTTCGGGCCGCGAATTTGGCAATATTAAAACTTCACAGCCTCGTATAATGATTCTTGCGAGAACTTGGTAATGGGATCATCGTGGATATTAGTCGTGATAATAAAAACACTCCAACAAATTTACGTACTTTTTTACGAGCTCTTAATTTTAATCAAAATTAACCTATCGCTCGTTACCAGGGAGCCGGCGATCATCCTTCATTATTATCCCTTATCCGTTTATAAAAATATCGAATTTGGTAAGTTTGACATACTCCGCATCTTTGATTATAAAATATTAACGTCCTATATATATTGGGTTGATGCAAAAGTTATGACCGTTTTTTACATATACAATTAAAACATTTTTTTTTTAGATTTGTATTATTTATTTAATCAATTATATAATTTCCATCCGTTCTTATAATCTTCTCCCATCTTTCTATCAACTTATTAAGACCATTAATGTAAAATTCCGTGGATTTTGATGCGAAAAGTGTAGTAAGGGATGTTTTTACCTGCTCTATTGTATCAATTTTTTTATCATTTAAAAAATTTTGCAGTGATCGGAATAAATGAAAATCGGAAGGAACAATATCTGGAGAATACCGTGGATGCTTGATAACATCCCAATTCAACTCATTTAGCTTGTGTTGGGTCATCATAGCCACATGTGGTCGCGCGTTGTCGTGATGAAACACTACCCCTTTTCTGTTTACCAATTCTGATCTATCCTTTTGAAGGGCGATGTTCAATTTGGATAATTGCTGACAATATCGTTCTGCTGTAATTGTCTGATTGCGTTCCAAGAGTTCAAAATACACAATACCCTTACAATCCCTTACAAACCTTACCCTTACAAATCCCCAGATCGGAATTTTGTAAACCATCTTCGTACCTGTCGAACTTTGATGACATCTGCTCCATACACTTCGCAAATGTTTTTGGTTGCCACACTCGCATTATTGTCTTTACAGAATTCATAAAGTAAACATGACGTAAATGCACTTTATCGACCGACATTTTGAAAAAATACAAGGGGTCTTCACTGTATTTGGCCAGGCCAAAACTGAATAGAAAATAGAGGGAAAGCATCCTTTATACAATGTAATCATTTAAAAGAAGATACTATTCATCATTTCCGAAGAATGTTTTTAACCTAGGATCATAAAAACGGTCATAACTTTTGCATCAACCCAATATATATATATACGTCCTGTTGTTTATATATTTAGAGATTAGAAAATAGATGGTGATTGCAATATCCATTTATGGAAAAAATCTTCGGGATATATACTTTACTCCAGCATCTTTACTCTTGGTCTATTTTCATTAAATGATTAATGAATCGTTTCTAGATTCACAATACACTAAATATTACGCGTAATCCTCCATTGAATCCAGATCCAATTGTGCAGACACAATGGGGGCAAATTTCTACATTCCGCTGCCTTTATCCCGCAACAAATTACTTCTTGATCCAGATTATAAACAAAATAAATATTGCCTAGAGCGAAAAAGGGGATATGGCTCTGATCACTGTTTATTTCGAAGGAAAATGGGATGGGGATTCAACGTGGATCGTCGGTTCTGTGTGTCATCCAAAGCAATTTGGTGAATTGAATTAGAATTCTTGACGCAGTAATTGATTTGCTCCACGCCTCGGCGGTTAGCATATTCCCTTGTGCTATATGTACATGTTTCCCGGTGAACAAACAGGGAATCGGCTCACGTGTCCTGTTGTGGCAACGAAACCTGGTCAGAAATCGTGGGAACTCTAGAACGTATGCCCTTTGTGCTTCACCTGAAGTAATTCACCATAAATGTCTAAATCCTCGTATTTCCCGTGCGCATAAATTTTTGTTACATCATATCACGTTTTTTTCGTTCTTTGCGTTCTGGAAGTGTTTGTATTTGAATGTATGTTTATTTTTAAGCACATTCGCAGATTACGTTATTTTTTGTTTTATTTTTAAAAACAGGCGCTCTTTGTTTCCACAAAAGCTTTATGTATGATTAATCGCTTTCATAACTCAATGGTTCATGACAGGTGTTTTTAATACTAGTTTCAAAACAAAACTTTGCAGAAAATACAAAATTTAGAATTATTTCGATGAATTAAGAATGCTGATTCAAAATTAATCGTGTTCATTCAAAAGTTTCATCATAATCATACGTTAACAATATTTTTTTTCACGAATTTGATTAATTTTATTATCTTATTAAGCAGTACATGTAACAGGTTTCACGTATGATAGAATTTATATAACCACCTAATTATATAGGTTCATATATAATTCCCGGACACACGCGCGTCCCTCACACACCGATAAATGGGACCCATTTCTTGAGTCCACTGTTGAAATAGTAATGGCACCCGGCCATCGGTAGTGGTCCCGCTAGTCCGAAATTGAATCACGTGCTTCCGGTCATAAATGGATCCGTGTTTGGTGGCGGGTCACTGGCGCTCGCCGGCGGAGCCTCCCTGCCCCACATAATTATTTTGTCCCATGAATTTTAGAAGAGCATCAATCAACCCACTTGAATTTGGAACTTTTTGTATTGTTTGTGGGAGCTGGCCGTACCTGAATAATGAAAAAATAAGACAAATTTTCAGCTGAAGGCTCGGCGGGTCCGTCTGAATGGAATCCATTGTGCTTGCTCTTTGTTTCCGAGTATTTAGTAATTCAATTCTGGCCCGGGCCGGGTCTCGCGTAATTGTAATTAAATATAATAGACCCACTAATGCCGTGCATAAAGCCTTTTTTACACGTGCTGAATTATTATAATTCGCGTATTAAACCATCGTGACGTTTTGTAATTGTTTAGTAAATTAAGATTTAATTAAAACTGTTATGATGTTTATGTTATATATAATATAAAAAAAATGTAATCTTAAGAATCATAAAACATTTGATTTTCAATTAATGTAATTGTTTAAAGCAATTCAACAACATACAACAAAAGGAAATACTTTTCAGAAAATAATAAAATTCAAACTTAAATTTCTTGTTAAATATATAAAAGACATATGTGGCAAAAATCGTGTTAACCAATACATACCCATATTAACACGTTTACTGCCAAGCAAAAATTTTGAAAGTTCGGGCTGGGCCACTAACAAATTTTGGTTGGATATTATGTAAGTAATATAAATAATGTGTAATTGGGAGAGGCCATGGTGGCCATTTATGCAAGAAAATCCAATGTAAAAAGTATCCGGCGGCCCCTGGGTAACATTTCGTTTTCCATGTTTTTGCCGCTGTGCGAACTTGCCGGGCACATGTGGCCACCATGGCGGTAAACGTGTTAAAAGCACATAAGACAATTATGATTAAAATATTATTTTAATAAGTAAATAAATTATATAAATAATAACTTCATATATTTCCTTTTCTTTGCTTCCTTATTGCTATATGCTCTAATTTAATGATTTTATTTCAACTTCAAGGAGCGAAAGCTGTTGAACATGGTATAAAATAGAATACTTTGGAAACCTAATTTGTTGACCAAATTATCACCTTTTTCAGACCAACACTAAAGGAAAAGTAGAAGGAAAACGCTTGTTGGGAAGAAAGAATCTGCCGTGGCTCCACAACATTCGTGTCTGGACTGGATTGGAAGCTCCGGAATTGTTACAACCAAAAATCGCCAAAACATATGAAGAAAAAACAAACAAGTAGATTACCTACGCCAAAAAACGACAAGCCACCTTGAGATGAAGAATATTTGATCATATTCTACAGTAGAATCTACTGAATTGATTTTTAGTAAATAATTTGTAACTACTTTTGTTAATTTTTTTTATCGTTTTTAATACTATCTGCAAATGCGTAAATTCGTTTGGTCTGTCAGTAACGTCACCGTTTCCGACATTTTCTACTTTTGATTTATTGTTTTTAGTTACAATAATATATTATTTTACTTTGTCTATGATATTATCAACAAATAAAACTTCAATGTCACTGAATTCAAAATTTTTAAAACCTTCGCAAATAGAAAAAAAAATATATGATCACACTCATTCGCTTCTCTTAGAAATGCATTTTTAACATTTGTATGGTATATATTTTGCGGATGACTACGTTTATTTTGTTTTCCGTACAAAACATTCGTTAAACCAAGATTTTTGTTGCAAACAAACGAAGTGAAAGATTTTTTATTATTACTGTCAGTGTTCCAAGATGAATGGATCGATCAGTTATTAAAATTTTCCACTCTGGATATTATTGATTAAGCGTATTTTACGAATATATTAAAATGATTTTCATTGAGAAAATGAATAAGAAACATTTATAGAATTTGATCTGATATCTTATTCAATAAAAAGTCATTTTTTAATTAAAAATATAAAAAGAACGTGGTTTGTTTTTTTTGCTAAAAAATCTTTTGAGCCAATACGTCTGGCCTAAAGGTTAAACTTACAATCCTGTGCTGAATTAATACAAAATATTAATGTTAGGCTGTATTACATAATTTAACTGACCTATTTCTGAGTTTTTTTCACGTATGTTTGAATGTCTATATTATGGCTAAGATTAAGGATCATCAGAAATAAAAAAGCTGATATATGGAATAAGGTTTTTTCTAAACACGTCAATTTTTACCACGTAAAAGTGTAACCATAAATGTCGAGTTCCACACATATATAAAAAATAATAATTTGATTCATTTTTATAAATATATCTTATTATAATGCCCACGTAATGCATATTTTTAGCTTTTTCTTATTTTGTATTAAAATAAAATAATTCTTATATTGGATAATTCGTTTACCCCACGATTCGTTCTTATTGTGCTTCCTCCCCCGCCATCCGTTTCCGGCCACGGAGCGCACCGATTATAACAGGGGGAACGCATTTTATTGAAAAATATGGCGAAAATTTTCGAAAAAGTGGAATTGGCCAGAACAGTAAAAACGATTCTGGCCCCCGCGGATAATTTACGCAAATCCACATTAATTAGCCGGGAACTGGCTGGTATCTAGAGCCAGTGAGGAGTGGGAGGGGTGCGGATTGTTTATATCCCCGCTAACTTCCGAATTATCAAAGCTACCAACTTTAATATAAAAATATTCGCTCCTTTAAATTCCTGGCTCGTAATCCCCACAGCTTATCTTCATTCTCGGCGATAAAATATTTTTGAGATACCCGCCACTGAAAACGGCCCCGGTCTACTTGTTCAATTGTTAATAATACAAAATCTATATTCTATAAAATATTTATCAAAAATAGATTATATGAACAGTGTTTATACTCGATTTATGAAGAATTATAATAAACCGAAACACGGTTCGCAACCTAATGGAGTTTCTATTTAAAGTGTTGAAGTGGCCCTGTTGCCTGTATTAAATTTAATATTGTAGCAGCAGACCACCTCCAAATTGAATCCGGTCTACTGAAACAAACAAGTAACTTCTATCCCGTCAACATCTTCCTCGAACGTTTCCCTTATCCCCGCTTTAATTAGTGTCCGGATCGGAGAGCCTTTTCCTTGTACGCCGGCTTTAAAATAATTACTTGAGCGCCTAGACTTCTAGAAATGTCGAATGCCGACTTTTTGATATATTTTAACGGAGAGGAGACAATCCTAATACGTTAAAAGAACATTAAATTTTTTGAAAGACAACCTTTTCTTAAATTATTGAACTTTTTTTTATTTTTAATGAACCATCTGAGAAAATTCACCGATCCATTACGTGCGCGTAACCGAGTGTATGAATCAAAATGGAACTCCGCCGTAATGTATCATATAACAAAAAAGTTTTAATTAAATTTGCTAAACATAACCATCCCTTTTACATGTGTATGTAAATTATGAGTTATGAAGGACTTTTAAAAAAAAAGTTTTTTGAATGTCAGATGATTGTACCGAGGGGATGTTAAAATTGTATTTATGATTACGTCACGTCAAAACCAAGTGAACCTTTAGCATAAAGTAAAGTATATACCTTTTATATTAACTTGTGTTAATATATGTACATTATATGTGCATAAAATCCTAATCTTTATGTAATAAAAACCTTAATTTCCGCCTGTCGGCTCCGATAAACTCTCGATCAGCATTACATTTTTGTCTATATATTATTTTAAAAAAATACATAATAATTTACATGATACATGATTTTCAACCTATCGAAAACCAAAAATTATTGATTAAAATTATATTTTTTAACGCGTCTAATATTAAGTTTTAAGAAATGATTTCAGTACCCATTTGGGCAATAACTATTGTGGCTATCGAATAAAATTCATGCGTCAAATGATTTTAATCAACGTTAGAAGCTTCTTATTATTCATAAAAGTAATAATTTTTATTTAAAAAGTAATAAATTTACAAAATATCAACTTGCGCATTATGTGACTACCGTAAATTACAATAAATATGATTAAATATAAATTTAATAGTTTATGCGGATTGTAGCATACTTTTTTAAAAATAGTATCATTCGATTACGAACGTCTGTAATTGTAGGTGATATTTATATTATAAAAAATTTGCTAAGCTTTTAAACTCGTTTTTTTATTTATTTGTTCAGTTTTACAAACAAGATTGAAAAAGTTAAAAGCTTTTAACACCGAAAAAATATCTGTCAACATTACAATGCACGATTGCATTTTGCATGACAACACGCAAGATTAGATTAACCTAACCGTGCCGATGGGGTATATTTGGAACCCCAAGTTTATGATTATTATCGAATAATTCTTTTAATATAAATCCTACATTTCACTTTTTGTATATCTTAAAAGTCTAAAGAATAAATATTATAAATAATTATTGTACTTTATTTTCGGGTCATGTTGATTAGTTGAAAAACCCAAAATAACGGCCAAATTTTGAATCATAGCATTAATAACTATTTTTATTCTTAGAATAATTAAAAAAGTCAGGATATTGATGAAGATTTTATCAATATCTTGACTTGAAATACTTTGATCTATTTATTATGGACGGGGTAGGTGCCGAGCCGCCGTGACGGATCGGTAAAAAGTTTTGTTAAAAATTAATTGGCAATCTAATGATTATATTGAAAAATATACTAGTAATAAAAATATTAAATAAACAGATTTGTAGGTAGCAATATTAAATTATAGTCATGCAGTTAACCGCGATAGAGCTAAGATATTTTATATATACATATCATCATCATCATCATTTGCCAGCCACAAGGCTCTCACTTGCTGAAGGCATGGGCCTTACCAAACTCTCGAATGGCAGTCGAGGCCAAAGGAACCCGAGTCCTCACACGTGACGTGAGGGCTCTCGACTGTATCCAGGCAAGTAGTAAAGGTTTTGTCTCGGTATTCGTTTATTCTCTTCTCTAATGCGTTATCTGCTTATAACGAGCCACGAGTGACAAGTAACGAGCCACCACACACACACACCTATATAGATATACACAGGCATACATATGCACATCTGCCCAAAACGAGTCTCAGTAGCCGGTCGCAAGTGATTATTAGCCCTGTCACGCAATAACAATCCTTTCATCACGGGAAAGACCTCCTCAGAGAGAAGAGAAGGAAGAAGGAAGAGAAGCAAATGTATCGAAACTAGACCAATTTTTGATCAACCGATTATGGTTTTCCTTTCCTTCCAGGGTATCCTCATTGGATCCCCATTGCCAGTAGCTTATTTGTATGCTTTTGTGAGCGCGATCTTTATCTACGGGACTTTTATTTATTTAAATATATATAACGAAATTTATGGCATACAATTTTGTTTATCCAAATACATTTATTTTTTTACAGTGGTATTAATTTACCGTTTTTATTTTTGACGAAGTGCATATTTCTGCCAGCGTGTCGTCGTGTGCTCGAACAAATACGTGCAACCAATTAAGTGTTAAAACCCCTTAATAAAACATTATATTGGCAAGTGGCACTTCAGAATAAACTACAATGTCACTCAGCTATTATTTGACAATTAAATAAAATAAATTTTAGCATGTTTTTTTTCCGGAGGATCAATATTGCCCTCCAATGTTCATCCAGTGCCTGTAATAGAATCTGATAGACAGTAAAGAGTTAATACAATAAATATGAACGCGAATCCATGTTTATGATCACTGATTTTATTATCCGTTGCGCTTTAAAAACAAAAGCCCACTTCCGGCTAAGAGTGCACATCAAAGGCGCCTTGCAATAACAGTAAATACATGGCGTCCCTCTTTAAGCGTCTGGCACAACGTTATTAAAGTTTAAAAAGATTTAGGAGTTTATTTTGCGAGTCATAAAGAGGCATTCCCACGGGGCGACCACCGCGGCGCAGCACACCGTTCCAGAGCAACAATGCCTGGATGATTTATCGCTGGCATTAAAATAAATATGATTGCAGCGAGGAGGTGGAGTGGCGGCCTCGCCAGACCATTGAAAGCGTGTATGCTTGGCGTTCCGAACAAACTCAGGCGGCTGCGGTCACTCCGCATCCGCATACGTTCGTCAAAGTGAATTCTCCAAATAATCATATGCACCGATGTACTTCAGCTTTTTGGTTCGCGAAACAATGCAATCGGACCAGAATAGCGCTTTGATAATTACACTTGAATCCGCCGTCGGACTAGAGAGAATATTACGCATTCGCTCTTATGTAGTCATGGCGAAATTTTTAATTAAGCCAATTTCTAGTACCGTACAATGCGCTCGATAGACAGAATTCCAGTCTAGTAGATAGTGAATTTATATTATTATTTAAATGATAAAGAACATTATATATCTATTAATTGTGTATGAAAAATATCCCTCTGTAAATTTAGATACTTATGTTTATTCCAACTACGAACCTTTCTGTAATTAACATAATTAATTACTTAATTGGTCCTCTTGTAATATGTTAGTAATATTGTGAGCGTAATTTTACTAAATTTGCAGAAATGTATATGGTATTTATTAGGAGAATATCTCACTCGAGTGTGTCATGCGTCTACATATCCATGGCGGACATGTCGACTTTTCTATCCTTTGTGTGATCAACTATTCTTTATGGTCGACATTCTTACTATCTCTCGGTTATTTATCCGTTTATGGTATCGAAAGCTTCACCCAGTTATTTTTCTCTTGTCTAATTTCTTCGTAATTTGCTCGTCTGAATATGATCTCTTATATCTCTCATAATTATTCCATAGTATTGGATAAGCAAAAGATACACCTGTTTTTTATGACCCTCAATATTCCGACCATGTTTTATGATTTTGCAAAAAAGTGGCGGCTCGTCGGAAAAATAGGTGCGGAATATTGAAAATTAAAAATATAAATTTCGCCCATATTTTATTTATAATATTTATATATAAATATCATGAAATAACATCAAGATAAAAACAAAATCGCTGGTTCTGCTCTACATTGATCAAACTCATATTTATGAATTGATGAAGATTTTTTTGGGAAAAACGAGATTTCCGTGTATTAAATCATCAAACTCCGAATAATCTGATTTATTTATTGTTTTATTATTATATGAACAAAAGAAATCTCAGATTCGGATATGTATCGTCTTCTGCATGACCATCATGGATTGCTTGGATGAAAATATAAGGTACACGGTGGTTGTAAAGAAAAACGCAGCTCCCCAAAAATCAGTATATGTAAGGAGAAAAAACAAGGATAAGTAGATTGACCTGTAGAACAAGAAGACAAAAATAACAATACTTTAATCATAAACAATTCAAATTTAAAAATTGTATTACCTAATAATGGTTATTATCTAATATATGTTTCATGAAAGATTATATGAAATAAATTATAATTTGCATAATTGAAAAATATATTTAAATTTATTTAGTATTATTCGACAATTAAACGCATTTCTTTTTTAATTCAGGACCGCTAATTATAGATCGTCAAGACTTGAGACCAAGGATCGTTGGTAGGTGTGGCAGGGCCAGGGGTAGCTTGCTCACGCCCTCTGCAAATCCGCGAGCTTTTCGAGATCCCGCCTCCCTTTGACAAGCAGCCTCTTTTGACGCCGTCTTCACAAGTCTTGAACTTGACTTGAACGTTTGATTTCATGGTCTAATTTTGTTCCCTCTACCCTCCCGTGCCCTCTTTTACATTTCAATTTGCCATCAAACGGATATTTACATTGAAAATTCGCGTCGGAACGTCAATTACTGGTGGGCGAGCATCGCATCCCATGTTGCACACGGCGAGCACTGATTTTTATGTATAATATAAAACATTTTGAATTTGCGGTATTATTATATTACGGCGAGAGCAGAGGAGAGCTAAAAATTGCATGCTTTGTGTATAACAAATTTAGCGTTCCGTGAGAAGAGCCGGTATCGCATGCAAGCGTGAAACAAATTTCGTTTTATATACACACGTAGGTAATGGTGCAAAAACAGAAATATATGTATGTTATTAAGAGAAGAAATGATGAGTATAATAATCCGCCGAGATACGTTATTTGTTTGAAAAAGAAACGTATCTTTTTCATTAAAATTTTGAACAATATCGTAATGTGTTTACAGGCGCGTTTCGGTAGAATCCAGAAGGCGATTGTTTAAAAGTAGGTGCGTATACGGGGCCCAAATTCCAGCCTGGGACCGGGAATTGGCCGCAATCCGTGCAAAGGGTTAGGGGTCACACTAGTGCGTTTTGTTGTCCGTTAAGTTGTTGTACGTAGTACAAATATTTAGTGCTGAAAGTTGTACCGCTGGGGGTTTTTATTAATGCGAGGCCGGGTCGTTAGGGCCAAATTACAAAATGATACAAACCCATTTGGCCGGTGCTTTAGAACTGGTGTAAAACAAGAGTGTGAGCGCTATTGGAATAAAAATTAAAATCCCGCCAAAAGCGCCACGTCATAATACAAATGGCCGCCGTACTTTATGCGCCACGGGTGACGTACGGTCGGTACACGGTGCACGCGGCGTATAACACTACCCCCTCCCTGCTACCATAAATTGCCGCCAACTGCCGTCCCTGGCAATGGATCCATTGGAAGCCACTGCTAAAAGGAAGAGAATGCTTTTTCAGGGAGTTTTTCCACTTTTTTTACATGTTGTGTTATCATAAGCGATAAAAAAGATTCATAAAATAACGTCGGACAAAGCATGTTACATCAGGAAGACATGTGGTATATTGGATATATGAAATCATAACAAACTATTGCTGAAGTTATGCAACATCGGTCTCTATACTACTCGGTCAAATATTCCCATATCCCGGACTAAAATCAAGTAACAGCATCCAAATATGCCACATTTCAACTGAAATATATTTGAACAAGTTTTACTAAACCCCCCTCTTAAAATGATATTACTTATGGGATAACCCATATTTTATCTTTATTCGATGTCTGATTCAAAGCGCTACCGGTTTTATAGAGATTACTCAAAATATTATAAATCTTTAATGTTCGGGTTATTTGAATTGTGTCATAATCAAGATTAATGTTTTCCTTTGGTTTAATACTTTCAATATGTATTCGATTATTAAACGCTGTGATAATATTTTCGTTCAATAACCCTTAAACTCCACTTTTAGTCGAATCTATGAGTTACCCTCATTATATTTTTTTCACAAATTTATTAAAAGATATTCATTGGGAAAACGAATAAGAAGCATCTATAGGGTTTGATCTGATATCCTATTAAAGAAAGACTTTTTTTTAATTAAATAAAAAATACTTTCTTCAGATTCTAACGAGCCCGAAACAAGTAAAATATCTGAAATTTTTGAGCTAATGGCATATTTACGGGGCTTTGAAAATGTTTATAAAGAAAGCATTGAATGGTTAGAATACGATTCATTTATTCTGGGGTCTCAACGTTTAAACAATGCGGATATTATTTCCGATCTCTTCAAAAGAAGTAGAAATTATCAATCGTCTTAATCACAACACGCTCTAATTACTGTTGACATTTTATTAAAGTACCAATGGGAATTTAAATATATGGATAATATTTAAATATATAGAAAATTCCAAATGAAATTAGAAAATCATTAAATGATTTTCATAACAGATAACAGTCTACTTTAGAAATATCAATGAATTTAATAGTTCAGATTACTCGTATTTTTTTAATAACCATGTAGACTCACCTCACTATTAACATCGATTATCGGGAGTATACTGTATTTTACTTTATTATTTTATAAAACTATGGAACGCAAATTTTCATAGAAAATTGAGTCCTTATTATACAATAATTTTATACGTGATTTTCTGTTCAACTCATTTTCCGGAACAAAGGCGACTTTACTGAATTTCACATTGTTAATAATTTATTATACGAGAAATTCAGAGGAACTTCATTAACGTTTGAATAATTATTCATTTAATAAAGAATAATATTATTTGCGTTAATATAATAACAAGAAATGATCTAACGAATGCATACATACATACAAGACCTGGCGTACTTAACTGTTCAGAATATATTTTAGAATAAATGAGATTTATTATACAAAAGAAATATAATTGTATAAAATAAAGCAACTATTACATCAATTTTTTATAAAAAAAAAAAAACAAAATACATTTTTTTGTATATATGTAATGTATAAAATATGATTTATTATTGAGATATTCTTTACGTACACATAAAAATATGAAACACAATTAGTCTTCATTTCAAAATCCAACAGTTTGCTACTCCATTACTAAATATATCAATCCTGCATTAAATTGCCTGAAATAAATACTGGGGAGAATTTTCCCGTGCATACCGTATAATAATAACCTAGATGGGGTTATTAATTCGCCGTAATACACCTGACTACACACCGCTCGATTAGACCAATAACGCTACAACATCAATGGCACTAATGAGATATTAACACGGCGAATAGCAATATTTGACCTCCACCTACTATATTGAGTTACACACACATACATACACATGGGTTATGGACCCAGCAGCCTCCCAAGAATCGGCCTCCATTAAATATCCGGTAGCACGCACGTGCTGGGCGAGGTTGCACGTAGCAAAAGTCGGTGCAGTGCCGCCAAATTGCTAGCCAATTGGCAACAGGATCTGACGGAATAATAAATGCATCTAATATTCAATTGAACACCTGATCTCGCCACAGACATATACGTCCTGTAGTAACATTGCCAAATTTATTGCACCGTATCGCCATTATTAATTCATAACAACCAATGTCGCCAGAGTGCAAAATGTATAATGGATAAAGCAGAGAACAAAAATCCCTGAAGACACGATTTTCCAACCGAAAATAGAAAAATCTGCGTATTTTTATCATTAATTATTTGTCAATATAAATATTCAGAAAAATGATTTAATAATATTTGAGGATGAGTCAAAAATTATTTGTGTAGAATATACAGTGAAACCCCGTTTTTAAATTAATCTCGCTATTTACGTACAATTTCTGCATTCCTGATTAATTTTAGTAAATTAAATACCCGCTTTTGCGTTTTTATTTGCGTAATTTATGTTTGAAATATTCAAAATAAATTATGATGACATTTATGGTTGTGAAAATCGATGATATATTGGATAGACATATTCACGAAAATTTGTCCAATGAAGTAGATTTACCAATTTTAATAATAGAAGATGCAGAGAGGTATATTCAGGGCCTTAATTGTTTTACTAGCATTAAAGACGTACAAGAAGAAACCTTCTATTCGATTTATAGCGTCGAAAGAGCTTTATGTAAAAAAATACTAAACCGATATGCGCGATTTTCTTAAGAGAAATAAAATCAATATTTTTTTTAACATTTAAAACTTATTCCACGTCTTCCCTTTAATTAAGTTTTTATTTATCTGCCCCTTCAAAAACATAAAAAACTCATTAAGTGTATTATCTTTCATTTGTAATATATTTTTTTAAGCAAGCTTTTGTTTTGATAACCTAGCCGTACCGATAGAGTCTATTTGGGACCCCAAGTTTTTGTCGATTAACTCTTTTAATATAAATCCTACGTGTCACAATCTTTTTGTATTTACCTAAAAATGTCCAAAGAATAAATATTATAAATAATCATTGCCCTTTATTGTCCGCAATTGCAAAAAATAAAATAAAAACAACAATATACGCTAATGTAGCCACCAGCCCAATGTTTTTTCTTGCTCGCATCCAGTACGATGTGCCAGGTGGGACCCAAACGTGAACTAGTTACACGTGCTGCGAGAATTTATGGGTCGGTCAAACGGCGTGACCTCAGTCTGCGGTGGGACATCGTCGAGTATGCGTGTCGTTTACGCCTCATATTGAATAGTAGAAAAATCAAGATATTCATGAAGAATTCATCAATATCTTGACTTTAAATACTTCAGTCTATTTTTCATTATAAATAGACCCAACGAACGACGTGGTTAGTTTCAAGCGGACGGATCGGTTAATAAACTTTGTCCCGGACGTATCTTGACTTTTGTAGCCATATTTTTGATGTTTAATTTCAAGTTGGCTGTCAATGGAAAACGTAAATTCTTTAGCTAAAACTAGCTATTACTTTGGGAAAGGACTACAATGGTGTTTAATAATACTAATGGGATATCGAAAGAATCGCATAAAGAGTTAAACGCCATACCAATTTGTATGTAATATAAAATTAGTCATATATCTATTTTATAAATAAATATTTTTTTAACACACCTAATGTTTGCTAGTTCCTAAAACTAATATATAAAATTATCTCTCTTTTTTGATCATTTATAAAAATAAACTCTATAAAAATGTACTGTGTTGTTATTGAATTTCATATTATTAATCTCTTTTACGACTGTGTTTGATCTAATTTACTCACGTATAATATATTAATTTGCATATGTATTATACTGAACGTGGATCAGCAAATCCATTCATTTGGTTTCCTTACATTACGACGCTAAGTACATTACATGTAAATGGCGCCGTATCTCATCACAACTGTCGACGCCTCGCATAGCTGATGATGATTTATCTTTTCCGATTGTCGCCGTTTAGGAATCAGCTCATATCTCCGAGATATTGCACGTCAGGATCCGCCGGCTGATTACAATCCAATCAACGTCAAGCCGATGATCCATCAGGAAACAATGCGAGCGAATGCATCATCGTCAACTGTGTAACGATTATTATTTACCTCTCCAAATGGCAACCATGCCCATTCAACGTCTATTAGGTACACGTCAACACAGTCGCAATTAGGGTCGCGCAATTAAGGTAAATGTCAAAACGTCGGGCACAGACCCACACGCCAACCCTATCGACTACCCTTCAGCGCGAAACTATGCACAATTTATAATAAGGTATTGATTTGTTGTGGTGAAGTTAAATTGAAATTAAATCGAAGCATTTAACCAGACAAGCGTAAAACCAATAACTTTACATAATATATTTATTTAATAAATATTTGGCTTAATGTCTTAATGATATTAACAATATTTCTTAATTATCATTGACACTAATTAAATTATGGTTAATTAATTGTTAAATAAATGTATATATGACGTGGTTGTAGGTATTTGGCGAATGGCAAGCGCAGATGCGTCTCAGGTCAAACCTCTAGGACGCTGGGAGACCAAATTATTACAACAATCTGACCTCTGAACCGGACCTAGTTAACACAAAGCGATTTCCAGACCAAGTTCGCAAACTTGGGCTACGTCTAGATAATTAACACTCCGTCCGTAATTAACGATAACAATGCACGCTGCAATGGTAAGCGAAAAACAAAATTATGCGAACTGAAACGGGAATGAAAATTCGTAAAATGATGCTTAACTATTTTTCAGACTATTGTGTTTTTATTTTTTTTGGTTTATAATGAAATATCTTTACTCTTATTCGTAATAATAATGTGAACGTGCAAAGCACATGTAAATTGAAATAAAAGACATGTGAAGAGGTCTTCTAAAACATCACCTTCAGTAATGAAAATAGAACGATGAAGTTTTTCTTGACATATAAAAAGCTTTCGACACACTTTCGTACAAATAATCCATTATCGAAAAAAATCTGAAGCCCACTTATAGAGATACCTCGCCGATCAAAGGGTACGCTATATAACCACAAAGCGACAAATATTTATTTTACATTAAAATAACATTTTAAATTAAAATATATCAATATTTTATATTTCAAACTTTCATTGTATATTATATTGTCTTATGAGTATTATTAGCATAATTTGTTTGATTAAGGTATAAAAATCAAAAAAAAATAATCAGAATGTATCTGTCTATTAAAATATTGTATTCCTCTTACGATTTTATATATTAGTCATACTAACATTTCTACCGATTTTAAAACAAATATTTCGAAGTTCCAAATCATACTACGTGATATATCGGAACTGGAATTCTTTCTAATTCCTTGACGACGTGGATAACTGTAGACGAAAATCTGCTAAATGCACTCGTGACCCACGCGTAATAAAAAAAATGAGTATACAGTCAACCCTTCTATAACGTTTAGATAGGGACCACGCTATAGAAATAGAGGCACCCATACAAAATTTGGGGTTGGGTTTTTTTTAAATGTATTTTGCGATTTGAATCAAATCAAACATTTGCCCCATTTTTATATTTTTAATGACCTTGCACGTGTTTAGTTGGATAACAATAGTTCGTGCTTATAGGCGCGGGGGGGTATTGACCTAGCATATTTCTTCCAGTTTTTCATTCGCAACAGATGTGCCAGGAGAGTTCAAAGGAACAGTTTTTTAGTTTTTTTTAAAATGCTTTAGCAAATGATGAATTAATAACAAAAAGGTAAATATAAATTATAAAACCTTTTCGGTAATATGTTTTATTTTAGGATACATATTAATATAAAATAAAAATATATTAAAAACAAACAATAATTGAAGAAAGAAAAAAAATGGTAAACATTTTAAATTGGGTAAGTATGCATTTAATTACAGTCAGAGTTATCTAATACACGTTCCATCGCGACTTTTTTAATACTAGTTGCTTAATTTCTTAATCACTTTGAATAATAATTGGAATAATTTCTTTATTGTCGAAAAAAACTTCTGTCTGCATTTCTTTTTGAATTTCATAACATGGGGCTTGATATATTTCTAATTGTTTTTTAATTCAGCTAATCGCTCTGTTGAACGATCGTATTGAACAACATATGTTTCTAACTCTTTAAACAATTGTAATCCTTTATTTAATCTCTCTAAACTTAAATTTTTATTGGATTCATGAACATTAATTTCGATGGTTTCTTCGCTTATATCATTAATATTAACTTTTTCTCCGCATTTTATACGTTCTAAAATTTGTGCTTTTTGTGCTAGCGAAATACGTTTCCTTTTCAGTTTGTTTGTGGCTTCATTATACAACATGGCTAAAAAATAAAATAAAAACATAAATAATTTGAAAAAAAAGGAAAGATAAAATTTAAAAACCAAAGTGTTAAATTACAAATCAAAGAAATCGACGCTTACAGGAATAATTATTACAGAGGCCTTATTATGTTATTAGTTCTTAGATAATATTATTGTTAAGATTAATGGATAAGCACGTATGTACATATAAAATAATTGAATAGTTTTTTATAAAAAATAAGGATGATTAAAAACCCCTTCAACACATTTTATACTTAATGCCTTAAAAATCGTATGCATCGATTTACTTGATCATAATTTGTTCCACGACCTATACAAGTAGAAAAATATCTTCTTACTGTATTGTGATGAATATCCCCGGAACGTTTTTAGACGGTGATTCGCCAAAAAAAGAACAGACACGCCTAGCGAGGTAAAGGGACAAATATCTACTGATAAATATTTTCTAAGTACACGTACATATTTAAAATGTACATTAATAATATATTTACGAAAATTCTTTTTTTATTCTGTTTTGTAAAATGAACGCTATAGAAGGGACCGCTACAAACGATATAGAAGTGTACGCTTTGGATGGTTGACTGTATAAGCAAGACTGTCCGCGAATGTGTTAAACGCGTATTAAAAAATCTGCAAACATCCGTGAGGTAACCATATAGTTTTTTTTACTTCAATCTACAGAATGTTATGGGTAAGTATATGGCTATTTGGCTCGGTTTGACTTTGGAGCCAGATTTATGTCAACATTTTGTTTTCAATTAACCATTTCCGATTGCGTGTTGCACGTGCACTCGTGTGCGCGAATTAAAAACCGCATCCGGTATTCGATTATCGGCCAAGCGAAATTATTCCCTAAAACACAATCAGTTCACCGCTCGTGAATACAAATTTAAACGGTTGAGCGCCCCT
The DNA here is from genome assembly GCA_022495035.1 of Philopotamus ludificatus. Classification (NCBI taxonomy): domain Eukaryota; kingdom Metazoa; phylum Arthropoda; class Insecta; order Trichoptera; family Philopotamidae; genus Philopotamus; species Philopotamus ludificatus. Next base: position 29,448 of record JAGXCT010035918.1, on the reverse strand, counting down.
GGCCGTTGCAGTTTGCCTTTAATTTGGCCACAGGAGAATAGTGGCACTTCCCCGCCCTTTAAAATATATATATATATATTTATATACGAACGATTGAATAATTAAATACTTAATTGAATTGTGTGCTTTCGATTTAAACTAATTAATGAACATATACTATTAATGAATATATTAAAAATATATTCATTCAGATTTGCATTGCAGTTTGTTTAAGCATATATTGGGTGTTTTGTAGGAAATACTTAAAGCAATGCCACACGCGTCAACTATATTTCATCAATGAGGTATTAAAGCTTCCATTCACGCGCCATAGTTGTCCCATTGAAAAAAATGTGATTTTTCCAAATGACCACAGATTTATCCGAATGTGGCCAGTTATTTTCAAGCATTGATCCTTAATTGGGATATTTTGGATTTTTTTCAAACATAGCATTCGTGTACTTTTATTTACGTAAGTATTTTTTTAAAATGAATGACTAGTGTTATTACTGTCAATCCCACCCATATATTTGAAAGTTCACTGACCCCATTCAATATTGCTCATCTATAATTAATTTAAATTAAGTATAAATTTATTCGGAAGTTGACATTTTTAAATAATTCCTCTCGTTAAATATGACTTTTTTAAGCAAAGTTTTTTTACAAATTTTAATTACCTTGCTCTATCCGTGCCTGGTCTATTAGGGACCCCAAGTTTTTTTATTTTGTTCGAACAACTCTTTTAATATAAATAAATGTTATACATAATCATTGTCTTTATTGCAATTGCGAAAATAAAAAACAACAATATTCGCTTCTGTTGCGCGATATTTCCTCGCTCGCATCTGGTACGATGTGGGAAATGCGAGTGAAACTTACTAATGACACGTGCCGCGAGAACTCAGCGGCGTGTACTCAGTGCCGAGTGCGCGCCATATTGATTATTTAAAAAAAATATCGACTAAATTATTAGGCATATCATGAATAACTATTTTTATTCCTAAAATAATCATTTTTTTAAAAAATGTCAAGATATTGATGAAATATTGAAGTGCTTGGGAATTCTGATAGACCCCCTTCGGACCACTCGATGTAATTGTTTTTTTATTTTCGCATAAATGACGTGAAGATTTACTTTACCGTTTAAAAAAGAATTGCACAAAAAGTTGATTATGATTTGATATTATCGATATAATTTATTATAAACTTTAAAAATCATTTGAAATATTAAACGCTGATATTGAAATTATTAAATCAGGATTACATTAAAAATGAACCATTTAGCGAATAGGATGAACATTGTTTTTCACCATATATAATGAAGAAGACATTATTCATATAAAAAAAAATTACATGAAATGAAAAATTTTTCAATTACTTTCCTAACGTTTTCCAAACCTTATAAATATAATTATCTAAAATAACAGCAATTAATACTGCACTAAACTATTACATTTGGTTTAATTTAACTGAAAAAAACCTGATTGATTGTAAAAAAAAGTGTAAAAACTCCAATGAAAAGATCCATATTCGTCCGAGTAAATGGATTCTTGCGTAATTTTAGTACCTACATGTTATGTAGTACGCGCGTCTCTTATCAACTGATAGGCGTGCTCGCCGTGAAGCTGCACGTGTATGCACCGCGGCCCAAAAATTGTTTTTTTAAATATATTTAAAAACGTCACAAAAAATCGCGCAACATTTTTGAATCACCAATTTTTCTGAATCGATTTTAGCCTAAATATTTTGAGAGCCGCGATTCCACGCGTAGGAAAGGAAACCCGGCGATAGAGGGGGGTTGAGTTTTCACGGTTGAAAAGTATCCGTCTTCGCGGGGAAACGGATTTAATTCGGGCGATCTGATATTATTGGGGCGCCGAGATCTGTTGTTGGTTCTGGTTGCCGTGGAGGCGGCGCGGGCGTGGGGCCCAGACGGTGCAGCTGCCGCCGGCCGATCAATACGGGCGCGCGCCCCCGCCCCGCCCCGGGCCCCACTAACACACTACCCCACTACCCCACCGCCTTACATCTGCCACCCGTCTCACGTGAATCTGATTTCGGCGGTTGATGCCCCCCCCCCCCCCGCCGATTTAATTGCGTTATCTTTTTCGTTTTTCTCGGGGTGATGGGGCGGTGCCTTCGTCCACCTTCGCCGTATCTAGTGCCGGAACCTAACCGAACGCAACGACAAACGGTGTGCGGCAGGCGTGTACTCCGGGGGCGAGTCTTGAGCGTTGCCTGTTGCGTGTTGCTTGTCGCGTGTTTCCTGTGGCGTGTTGCCTGTCGTGTGTTGCCTGTCGCGTGTTGCAAATCGCTCTCGGTTTGGTTCAGCATAACGCGAAGCCCCGCCACCGGGACGTCGCGTTACAACATATGTCGCGTAACACATTTTTATTTGTTATGTGTAAATTTTGAAAACGCCATGGAGCCACGTCGTTCTTGCATGCGGGATGAATAAAGCGGTCGTAACGGATCCCGTGCGAATGTCCCGAAGTTTCTCCTCTGGGGAGAAACCGTGCGGCACGGTAAAAACAAAAATACATCTCGAATTCTCTTTAGCATATTATATTGCCAAAATTCGTTTGACAAGCATCTTTTTTGCATCAATTTTATTTCATCAATGCGACAAGGCTCCATGTTTAACTTAACAAAAATCGATGTGAACATTCCTAATACATAATTTAATAAAATTAATATAATTGAAGCATTCAATATAAAATAACAGATATTTTTATATAAACCGCCCATTATTTTTTTTTTCAATTAGAATAGAATATCGATTAATAAGAAATACATGTAAATTAATTTCATTAAAAACTCTTGATTTATTCTTCTAAATAAATTTTGTCGCATTAAGATACATTATATACTAATGCCAGCACTTTTTTCAATCTTATAAAAACTTCTACAACGCAATTTTCCGTAGGATGTTTATCGCCCTGGCCAATTTTATCTCCTTAATGTAGTCAACAAGTCGTTCTTTCGTGGTTTTATTCATTTTTGGGAATAAAAAAAAGTTGCAGGTGGTCATTTATGACATAATACGAAGGCTTTGACAATATAACAACAATGTTGTTTTTGGACCCAAAATTTTTCCTACAAATAAAATCCGCGAGTACACCAAAACACGCGAAACCTTTTCGAAGACCGACAATAAAGTAAGCATCCAATATGGCTACTTATTTTGATAAAACCTCAGTGCATGACATGTGATATGGCTTGTAGGTAACATGCATATTATTTTAACAATGTAAGTTTACCGCGACTGAGCTTAGTTAGTAGTCGGATAAGTGTTTGACGAAAACTATGAATTCTGGGAACTCTTTGAAACACTCGCCAAGGGGTATGTAAGAGGAAGAGCATTACCTCCGCATGTTTTATAAAAAAAAATATGTAGGTATTAATAGTATGGCGAGCTTAAATTAATTAAATTCGTTGAATAAATAAATATAAACAAATGATATAAATTTCATTCCAACTGAAATAATATTAAAATGAATCAGTGTCGTGGTTTGATATATTTGAGATTGGAAATATTTATGTGAGAAACATACTCCCTTTGCATGTTTGTAACCTTTATCGAATCCTTATATGGGTCAATGGCGCTTAATTTTAACTTTTTGTTATGACATCCATCCATCGTAGTCGAATAAATAAAATAATGTGCACCAACAATAATAAAACATAACATGATTTTCAATGAAATTTGAAAATTCTGCATATTTTTTTTTTCAAACATGTATAGTGCGAGATTGAACTTCAAGATCTTGACTTTGATAACTCATTTAATTATCCTAAAAACTTTTAACATTATTTCATTTATCGTTCCACCAAAATTTTCTTGTATTTTTTTTTTTTTAAATTAAGATAAATTACTTTACTAAATTAAAAAAAAATAACATTAACTAATTACCTGTTTTATTACCCGTTACGTTAGTTTATTTCGAATGATACCATTGCAGCTTAAAATTATTCCAAATTTTAAATGAGCTATAAAACATTGCTCGTCTCTCGGCAACAGATACTACATGTTTAATTTCAACAATTGAAACATTATTTTAGAATTAGCGATTTAAACCTAATAATAAAAAATTTTGCAAATAAAATTATAGTGATTTTTATCTCTATATTTTTTACTATCGCTTTGCTTTGTGTAATGTGTGAAATTTCACCTTTGGAGGAAAGCCAAAATTAAGTAATACCTGTTGTTGAATATTTTAATTAGAATAATTAGACGTTAATGTTTTATACAAATTATTTCTCTTGTGAAATATTTAAATTACTAAGGCACACGAAGTTAAAATGGGAGATTTTTATCGCAGCGTAGGTGCTAGAATCTCTAGAATGTTTCGAATTTGTATGAAATAAATCTAAAGTTTGTAAAATTTGTTAAATATTATTTAAAATTACATTTGTTCACTAGTTTAAATACTTTATATTTTAATTATACGTATTATTTTATTAAAAACATTAATTTTACCAATAGATATGAGATTATTTCAATGGTTTTCTAGCATTATCTGGTTAAGATTATTCTAATATTACTACACGAATGACAAAAATTATAATGTTTAAACATGTATTTAAACAGAATTTACTTTAATTATAAAAATGAATACTCATATAATTAAAATTAATAATTGTGCTAATATTTTTACAAATAATTCACGACTTAACATAGACGATTGACTTTGTTAAAATTTTATATTTTAGTTTTCTAGACTTAAATGCAATTGTGCTGAATACAGAAATTCATGGATGTAGAATCCCCAGAGAAAATCGCACACTCTCAATAAATCTATTATTATTTTCAGTATATTTAAGCTGATTTTAAATTGTACACTATCTCCCTATGTATTTATATATACCTAGTTTATTATATACCTAGTATATAACAGTAATAATTTATCAAAAAATCAATATCAACTGATAAGTGCGTACACAAGTAATAATGCATTTGTGTTCGCACTCAGCCACAAAAATCGACACAAATCGCTATCGGAACAAATCATGTGACAACATTCGATATTATTCACGCGACTGTATAATAAATTTGCATAATAATCGGTTTAATAGCACTATATGCAAATACGCACGATATCACAATATCGCTGTACGTTTTTCGCAGTAAAAATCGTACGGGTACCTAACGCGTGCACATAATGGATTTATTAATGGCTTTCATTGAACTCGCGCATATTATATATCTAAAGGTAATTGCGGCCACGTAAAAATTATGGCTTATCAAAATCTGGTATTTTTTTTTAAATATTTATTGCCAATCGGATTCATCCCTTGCATTATCACTACGTTCTCGGCGTTAATTGATGTGGCTAAAATGTATAATAGCAAAACTACTAATAAAGTACGAGGGGGTTCCGAGTGCACTTAATTTAATTTAAAGGGGTTTCGGGTATTTAATGTCAGGCATATCAAATTCTTGTTAAATACCAAAATTGCGCTAAACAAAGCGTTGACCTTATTGGATAGATAATGCCGCCTTAATTACTTTCAAAGCATTTACTGAATAATTTGCAACATTCGCATAACGGCCCGTCCCTTATCCCCGGCGAAAGTACACCGTCCCAAATTTATGATAGCCCATTTCCATAATACGCATTGTTGCTCTTCGATCCGACGATTAACGCCAATTTGTCAAAAATTCATCATCAACATCAAACTGTAATTTATAACCACCATCAAAACTAAGGGCGGTGTTCGACAAAATTTCAGATGGTCTATTACGAGAGTTTTTTTCAATCAACGATTCGAGTTCAGAACTCGATATGATTTTAAAGTTAACAATTGTTTTAATTTCGACCACATTTAGTTTCAGAGATCATTATTGATTCAGTATTTAATGGCTGGGTAATTTTCGTTTGAATCGGCAAAACTAATCATAATGCGTTAAAACATATTATTTCCGTTTTACACCATTTTGAAATAACCTTTTCAAAATGTTATTAGTTATATATTAAATTAATGTTATATATAACTACTGTTATGGCTTATAGTTAACATGCACATTAATTCGATAAAGTAAGTTAACCGCGACTGAGCTAAGTTAGTAGTCAGATAGGTGTCCGATGAAAACTATGGGAATACTTCAGGAAATTCTTTGACACTGGCCAGGGGGTATATAAGTGGAAGAGACCCGTTACCTCCGCATGTTTTATAAAAATATATATATATATATGTAGGTAGTTTGGGGTGTTAGAATTAATTTATTTAATCCCATCTATCCCTATAAATATAAATTTTAAACCAACTGAAATAATATTAAAATTAACCAGTGCCATGGCTTGACATTAAGGAAATGTAAGTCTGTACTTGCATCTTTAGAATATTTATCGAATCTTAATATAAGTGAATGGCGCTTTGGAATCTTTATGTCCTCATATTCTATACCCTTCTCAGATCTGGGCCACGACGCATCCTACTCATAGAAATACAATTCAAAGAAAAATAAATAAACACTACGAACGATCACAAATGCACCTTGTTTTATTCACAACACATTTCATAGAAATCCTTTCAATGCAAAAAAAAAGATGAAAAAAACTCACACCTCTTTTCTTAATTTAGCTAAAATCATTTCAAACTTAGTTTAAAATAATTTAAAAACTTAAACTTCTTGACACCTTTAACTTGGTTCTCTTTTTATCTCTTTTTTCCTTTAATTTTAATATATTAAACCTAATAACGACTTCTTCGCCTCTATGTCTGGTTTACTAGGTTCATTATGCTTTTTTTTATTTCTTATTATGGTTTTTCCTATTATTTTGTTTTTACATATTCTTTTTTTATTTATTTTTTATATTTTTCTTTCAAATGCTGTCAACCACTCGAACGCCGGCAAAATCTTTAGTGAATTACAACGAGACTGAGCATGTGACTGTGCCGAGGGTTACAACGAAAAATTATAATTGAATTAAATAATTTCCTAATATGTATAATTTATGTGAAATTCAGACGAAGAGTAAAATGGGCAAAGACCAATATATGCGTATGATCGAATATTTCTGTTATGCCATCCATCCATCGTAGTCTCATAAATGAATAACAACACAAATATGTAATTGATTATTATGAATGAAAAATATACTAAATAAGTTTTAAATAAAAAATTAAAAGTTTATACATACAATTACAATTTTCACTGCATTTGGAAAGAATCCTAGTTGACGATTTTTTTCTTACCTGAAAATGTAAATTATTGTTATTATGAATGCTATATTATTAACTTATTTCAATAAAAGGTTTTTATTGTATAATACTGATAGTGGAAAAATATTAATATGAATATATTTATATAGTTTTAATTTTTATCATGGATAATCAAAAATTAAAAAGTTTTGCTTATCTCATAAATTATCGTGTATATATAGGTTTATTGTTTTGATGAGTTTCATAAACCGAATGCTATGAAACACGTGAAGTTTGCAATAAGTCGAATAGCGAACAGATATCTCCTATGAATATTGCACAGGTAATATTTTAGAATGAGCACACACAGAATAAATCCTCTTTCTAAAGTTTGCCTTCAACTTTATCCAGTTGCTTTACGGGTCTGGTTTTACAAGACGTGGAATCTACGTGGAGCGGTAAACGCCTGATGCACTTTGCATTCATAATTTATTTAGATGTCTACTTAGAAACCTCAACAGCAAAATGAAAACCGCCACGTTTGTGCTTTATGAGTCAGAACCGACCAAAATTCTGCACGACCTGCTAACATTTATGACCCGGGCAGATTACATCGAGAAAAAACTCATGTTTAGTACTCAGTAGTAATAAATATAAATCTTATTTGTAGCAAAATAAAAACGCCATAAAATAATTCAGCTAAATTTATTTTGTGTTACAATCGCATTTAATTAAACAAGAACCAAATGAAAATAACTTTCTCATTGCAATTTCAAATTAAATAAATTCCAAACTTAATGGTTAAAGTTTTAGGCATGTAAGTGAGTAATCTCAGTTCGAAGTTTACATGCAAGACAACTCATTACGCACGTCAATGATACATCCGTAAATGGAACAAAGTATCATTAATTCTACGCACTTAAAATAAATATATTAATACAATTTATATAAACAAAATACGTTTTGAGATAAATGTTTCGCAATTTTGTTAAGAGAAAATAAAAATATATATATCATGTTTATAGACTAGTACGTAAATACGTAGAGAATGATATATAATGGAAAAAGTTGATGAATCAACGGCCGGATATTAGAAGGATCCGGAAGCGAAAGGTGGCCACTTAAGCTCAAAGGGTAAGGTAATAAACCAAAAAGGTTAATAAAGCCGTTCTAATTTTTGCCACATTCCGCGTCCAAGGGTTTAGCTCCTCTGGCTTCAAAAAATGAATAAAATTGAGATCACATCAATGAAAATAAGAGTAGCTTATTTTATTTTCAATATCAGTATAATCTGATTTAACATGTTTATGATATCATTGCGAAAACTGTTGTATTATTATTTACTCAACAAATTTAAATTCTCATAATGACGATTGCCATATTCAATGTTTTTGGTTGCCCTGAACTTTCGCACATCTTTTCAACTTGTGTCACCCCTTATCGCTACACGTATGTTATCGTTGTCAAGCCTTTGATAGGACAACACAATAAAAATGGCCTACAGTGCCACTTTTTTTATTTTATCCCCGCAACGTGGATAAAATTTTGTCCAAACTGGGATAAGTCACGTTTTGGTATAGCTCGTATAGCGGTGATAAAAATTATACAAGGGCTGTTCATAATAATGTAATTTTTAATTTTTCACATCACTTATAAATTTGGTGTGAGATGTTTGTTTATGCTTAATTTCGCATTTTACGAAATACATATTTTCACGCGAAATAATATATGTATTACATATTTTCTTCTGCAACTGAAATCTGGTATAATTTGATGGGCGAACCCTTTTTATTAGAAAAAAATCACTTTGATCAACGACCGCACAGCATCCTCCGCCGGATATTCGAACTGATGTTATTAAATCAAACAAGACGTAATCCTTTTACTCGTAGCAACTCGTCAAACAGTTTTTACGTTCAATTTCTAAAAATTGATGGAAATTATGTTTTCGAAACCTGAAAGAAAACTAATTATATTTCATAAATACATCGAATATTGCGTCAAAATATAATTGCAAATTTAAATTTCATATTTGATGCAACTCGTTAAAAAATAAAAATCTAAAAATATTAAATGGTGTTTTCCTGAAGAAATCTTAAATGGTAGATATAATTTTTAATTTAATGTCATTCATCAAGTTAAATATTGTAATATGTCCACAATGCTGGTTGAAAAAAAAACAAATAATGATAAGAATGCGTAAAACAAGCAAAGCCCCGTAAATAGCAGCGCCCCGTTGCATACATATTGTAGGAAGATAAGGGGGGACGTCCGCCGCCCAACAATCCGACCCTGCACATGGGTGGATCCAGCCCTGCCCCCTGACGAGCCAACTGGGGGCTAGAGCAAAACGATGTAGAGCCTCAGCCATATGACGTGAGTGTAATTAGTGTCCAGAGTGTTGTCACGGCTGGAACAAATTCCGCCTCGGCTACTAGGGGATATTTTATTTTTCCCATCGTAATTTTTCCCAACATTCCGCAGAGATTTTTTTTCGCTCTTTATTATTAAAACCCCATTGAAGAATTTATATGTTATCATTAAAACAACGTTTTGGCAAGGATAATGTTATTTGACATACTAAATCATAAGACCAATGTATTATAATATAAAATATTTTTTTAAATAATTTATTTCTTGACTTATTAATAAATAAATTTGAAATCGAATAAGCTCATGCTGTGAAAATGCTTTTAACGTCGTTAATTATATTTTATAACTGGTTTCCTCTCGCTTTTGATGGCATATATGAATAAAATAATTTTCGAGTTCGTTAATTTAATATTAGCATGTACATACATACATATATGCGGAAATCCCCTAAAAATAGGTAACTGAATATCTGTCAAAGCAAACATCTTGTTTTACCTTCCAATTAAAAACTTTAAAGTAACATTAATTATGAGATATTTTTTCAATCTCACACTCAACACGAAAAAGTTTCGCATTATCCTTGTTATTTAATATCAAAGCGATGCTTCAATGGACTTTGTGAAACAAAAATATTGGTCCAAAATTTTAATTAGGAATCACAATTTTTAATGTAATTGAAAGCGAATGGAATACACGCGGGCAGGTAACCTAATTTCCAAAAGCGGACTAGGAGATCGATCCCCCGGAGACCATGATCTTGGGTATACGTTTGGGGGATAGAGCGGGTAACGCGCGAACGTAAGGGGAAATCCTGTAATTTCCGGTAGTTTCCTCCATAATAAATATAAACGTTCGCGATACTACCGAAGCCACTATAACTAATACTATATATCAAATTTAATATCGTAAAATTTGTTAATAACACGCCGCCGTTACGGCGACGACTTTAAAAATAAAATGTTGCCGCGAACACTGGCAATAATTGACTTGTACACAGAATTTGATCCATTAAACGCTGTGTGCCTCAGTTTCTGAAGTCAATTAATTTTATAGTAGTTTGGACCATCAAGTCACTGTCGAAAGTTGTTTATTTGAAACATCAAATAGTTTGATGAACTAAAAGCCGTAAACCGTGACTGATAGACACATTTCATAGAACAACAATATGTTTCGTTATGAAGAATATTCCAACTAAATAGAAACAATGCTATTGTAACACAGAGAACAGTTAAAATTATCACACTTTGACCATTTTAACAGCAGATAAAACTTCAGGATCGATTACCTTATCAAATTAAGAGCGTTTGCAGACGCGTTTTTCTATCTACATTTGAGAATTATCTTTATTTTAACAGTTGAATCTCAAAAAAAATATTTTACAATTTTGTGTTAGCAATAATAACCCAAAAAAACGAATATCGTTAATCAACTAAAGACCCAAGTTCAATCAGGACTACATTCAATTAGGTAGCCTATGAAAAAGGTTGGGTCTAAACATCTATTTGTAAATCTTAACCGCTTAAAATATCTTAGAAAATAAAAATCCAAAACAATAGAAGTCATATAATTGAGTCCTTTACGTTCCTATTGACATTTTTAATTTATGTAAATAAATTTGTTCTTGAAGGTGTATGATAACTTTCACTAGTGTAAATTGCACGCTTGCTTTTTATTTCTTTAACCTCATCATTTTAAAGCGTTTTCTGATATACAGTACACTCCTAATTATCAGTATGCTAATTATTCGGTTTCCGCATTATCTGTGTATTAATCACTTGTATCACAAAAAAATTAAAAGTTTCGATAAAAAGAATTTACATCGAAGCTTTCCGAAGAATAAGATTCTAAAACTGTTATTAAATTAAAATTAAAAAAAAACAAGATCATTTAATGGAACAGGAATTGGTGATTTTCCTCTTGATTAATTCAGTCAGAAAGGGGCGTGAATGGATAGAAGGATCTTTGAATATCGGTTCAAAACTAAATGCATTCCAGAAGTGAGAGATTTCTTGAAAAGTAAATGGTTGCTACAAAAAGCTGTGCTGTTATTAAATAATGCTCCTTATCGCCCAATTTTTATCAACTTATGTCACTTCATTAATTTATCTCTTTGAGTGAGTGATTATTTCTTTAATGAATCTATTTTATTTTATTTGGCTTCTTAAAACATTTTGTAAAAAATGACGATACGGGATACGATACAAGGAGTAAGTAACTCAGCCTAAATAATAAAAAAAAATCAGGAATATTTCAGAAGGTTTTTTTTGTATTCTAACAAGCGAGAACCTGGGAAAACATCTGAAATAATTCCGTCTATCTTTCATTGAATAAATAATATAATTTCCATCCTACTGAAATAATATTAAAATTAACCAGTGTCGTTGTTTTACCCTGGTGGGATATTAGTGTGAGAGACTCATTCTCCTTGCATCTTAAGAATCTTTATCGAATATTCATATGGGTTAATGGCGCTTTGGAATCTTTCTGTTAATAGTATAAATGAGGCAGATATAATTTTCAATTTAAAATAATTAAAAGATTCTTTTTATAATATTAATATATCTTAGTATTATATTTATTTTCGTATCTGTTAATTGTATAAAATGTCAAATTTTGCTAAAATACACTTAAACAAATAATGGTGAATGTTCTTTGTATTATTCACTACGTTTTTTTAATATAAATATATCCCGAGGAAGACTAGTCGATTGAATGGCTCCATGGTTGAATTTGAAAAAATATTATTTGTGTATCGCTAATGTTTTCATTTAAGAAGATGCAGACATTTACGTATATAATATCATAGGCAGCAATTGCTGCCAACTTTAATTGAAATAATTCCTATGTATTTGATCGAAAGCTCTTAATAAACAGCAATAGTTTCTAAAAATTAAATTAATTTATGTAATTTGTTGTATTTAAGAATATTTTTTTTAATATTGCGTAATAATTATAATTTTTAAAAATAAAAACAACATAACATAGACCATTCGTCCGCCGACACATTAGCATGAAGCGGGGCGAGGCGCTGAGACTGGGCCGCGATTGAGTCGGAGCCCTATTCCCGGGCACGTCCGTCCCAATATCACCTCAAATCTTTTGATTATGCTCGAGAGAGGTGGTGGGGGAGGGAGGGCCGGAGTGTTTACACAAAACGAGAACTCATATTTATATTGTCGGGGAAACACGCAAGTACATTATTACGTTTGCAGAGGCACGGTCCGACCAATTTGGGACTTGCCCCTTTTGTACATTCTCAGTCCATTACCGCCCACAGGATTGGCTCACTTTTTGCATAAATTGAGAAGGCCCTGTATATACCAAACGTTTTTTAATTGATACATAACGATACGACCGGGTTTGCAACGGTAAACGGGATTTGGGTAAAATTGTGCGCTGTTAACTGGTTGGGTACCTCCTAAAAAGTATGGTGGCGAAATACGGATACAATTTTTTATACATAAATATTATTTTGCGATTTGACTAAATTCGAAACAATGGTTTATCGCATTTTATGGGAAATCTAATTCCTTATATACAGTCTATTGTAATTCATTTTTAGGTAATTATGTATGTATATCTGAAAAAAAATTATAACTATATCAGTAATTAAACCATTCATCATATATCGTTTGCTAGAAAGAACTATAGGCAGAACGAACTGAAAGAATAAAATCTATCATAGATATTGCCATCAATTAAATTTATAAATGATTTTAATGGTGAATTTCTATTGATACAGCCTTAATTTGGTTCGTCCCCTTCTAAGACAACAAACAAAATCTGATTAATGATTTTTTTGCAATTACAGCAGTTTGTTTTGTTGCCTTCAGCTTCTATTATACCTCGACTAGGCCAAAACACGCGCTAAACGACCATCTTAAAAAATGGACACCGTTTATGTTCATGCCATACACTTCTAATACATCTCATCTCTCAATTATGTGTTAATGCATTAGACCGTTAGTTTAGTTGTTTTCCTCTTTTTCAGAAAAAAGTGGAATTCTGTTATCTAAAACAATAAAGGTGAAGGAAAATTTAATTTTTTTCTGAATACTTTTAACCCGTCCGTCACGGTGACTCGAAAACAACCAAGTCGTCCGAAAGGGGTCTCAGAGACCCCAAGCATTTCAAGTCCAAAGTAGTATGTTTTGTTCTATTAATACACTGTCGCTGGCATAACCTGACCTTTTTAGCCATATTGTTTAATTTAAAGTTGGTTGTCGAAATGGTTTCACGTGGTCGGTCGATTTGTACTTATGAAATGGAAAACGTGAATTATTTGGCCAAAATAATGCTATTACTTTGTGACTATTTTCGTCGAACATGGCATCTTGCGACATCTTCATATTCCTAAAGATAGAGCTATGAAAGGATTACAACGATGTTTAACATCATTGAGAAAATATACATAGAATCACTGAAGAAGTTAAACGCAATACCAAAACGTATTTAATATAAAATTAGTCAGACTTATTTACGAAGTAATAAATTACTATAAACCAATCGCGTCCTCCGAAGGGAGTTTATTTTTAATGAAAAAAAAATCCCAAGCATTCAAGTCAAGTTATTTCTTCATCAATATCTTGATATTTTCTTTAAAAATGGATTATTTTATGAATAAATATAGTTATTAATTATATGCATCATAATTTGATCTATATTTTGGATCTTTTAGCTAATCAATGACAATCAGAGACAACGCTCTCGGCGACGTCTCACCTCAGAATGAGCTTTCGGCGATGTCTCGCCCCTCGTGTCAATCTCATCTTTCACTCGCATTCAGTACATCGTATCGAATACGCACGAGAAAAAACATTGCATCCGTGGTAACAGAAGCAAATATTCTTGTTTTTAATTTTTTTTCGCAATCGCAGACAATCAAAGACCATGATATTTAAAATATTTATTCTTCATACTTTTTTAGACAAATGTAAAAAGTTTGTGATACGTAAGAGTTATTTGAGAAAAATGAAAAACTTGCAGTCCCCAACAGGGATCGGTAACACCCATCGGTATAGCTAGGGTAAAAAAAATATACCCAAAGTCTGATCTTGAATAACAGTGTACGAAGTACTCTTTTTTATGAGAATACATATATCACAATAATATGAAAGTGAAGTAATTGAGAAATTACCATATGATAACCCTCGTAATTATCGCACATTTCAACACTGACAGTACTAACTGAATAAATAAGGTGTACACTATGACATACAAAGGGTCCTGATGATAATACACCTAAAATAGCTAGTGAAAATATATTTAAATTACAGTACATTGGGTGAAATCTAAAGAAGATTAGTATCTATATCACACAAAATAATAAATTTATATTTTTTTTGTTAAATACTATCAATTGATTGTAAAAAAAAAATCTTTAACTGTCTTAAAGAGTATACAAAATGAAAATCGCCGATATAATAAAATATATTGTATTATTCATATTTATACGATATACGATAAAAAGATTACGGTCTAAATTTTATATTTAGCTTATTAATTTCCAAATTAAAACCATTTCCATTAGAAATACATTTCACATAAATTAACTTCACTTAATCTGAGTAGACGTGCTTGTCCGTAATAAAATTAAACTAGTTGTTACCGTTGAAAATTTATTAGATCTGACAGATAGATGAGTTTGCTATAAATCGGCTAAACCAAATTGTGATGAAGAGGAGCCATCAATTTGACGTCGTCAAGTATAAAATAGTGCCGAGGAAATGGGGTGATCTACTTGGAAAAGAGCGATACCTACGCCAATCACTAGAGAACACTGTATTCCACATAAATACATCGCCATTCGATAGTTTATTATTTTTCGAATCGAGCGCACATAAACCTTGGATTCTAAATGACCATCCCAGTTTATACATTTAATCCGGGGAATTCATTCGGACGAAACTATCGAGCACCGGATAAATCTGCACGTAAACTTCCAAGATACTGTCTGCTCTAGAAAGTTACAGGAGCACCTGGATCGAGTTTGAAATTCGGCTTGTTCCTTGACCCGTATATTTGAGCTTGTCGGAACATTCAAACTGAATGCAAATTGATATTAATTTTAAATGTTAACATGGAAGGCGGGCTCATCTATGTATACATTATCTGACGCTAGAATCATAACACTCCGCACTGTACAGTTTCATAATTTATCAATCCATTTGCTGTGCTAGATATGTCAAATTGCTGAATTTTGCGAAAAGTTGACGATATTTTAAATAATAATTATGATGCCTGATTAATATTGTAATTGTATTAATTCATTTCAAAATTTATGATTCTTCTACGAACTCTAACTTCCTTATGAATAATTTTCAATTTGATTAATAGCTCTTAATTTAAATAAATTTATATCAAAAATTGCTTAGAATCCAAAATGGACATTTATTTATTTTTAAATTCTATTATCCCTTATTAAGTTACACTAATATTTTAATAGACTTTTCACGATTCATTTATTAGCTGCATGTGTACGAATCTGTTAACGCCATTTGGAGCCCATGTTTTTATAATACTTTTAATCTATTTAATATGGTTTATACGCGAAAGAAATAATGCCATTTAAAATAATGGCTAATCAAATAACTTTCTTCAACTCATTGAATAAATTACGCAAGTCTTCTTTGTAAATGTCATAATCTAACTTTTAAAAGAAGCCGTTTAAAAAGTTTTTTTTGTTATCCAATAAAAAATTTACGTGTTTTATTTTTAATAAAACTTGATGGACGTTTAAAATTTTTACAAACATTAGTAGGAGGGGAGCTATAATCTCTAACCAGAAACGTGATCAATTTTCCCAATCTCCAATCTAAATATATTATATAATTTCAAATATTAAAATGCCTTTTCGTATACTAATAATATAGTATTGATAATTCGAACGTGCATCAAGCCGAGGATTCGTATCGATATCAACGATCATCACGCATAAAAATGTTTTTTTTTTTGGCAATTTTTATAAAAATATTTGTTTAAAATTAACAAATCAGGAAATAACGCTTCATAAAGCTAGCAATATTTAGGCCTGAATTTCATGACGAGGTAATCCATTAAAAGCACTTGACTTGTTAAAATGGCTGGGAATATCGTCTTAATGGCAGTTAAAGCAAAATTATACTTCCTGCCCGTGCAATCTCGCGGACCTGCGGCTGATCGTTTCATTTGCTCCTTTGTTATTTCTTTCCTCATTTTTCAGTTCTACCTTATGAAATATTAAAAATTCAACTCTCGCTAATTATGGGCAATATTTGCAGATATTTTTTTTATCTTATTTATATCGAACCGAAAATGTAAATATTGTTCATTTAAACCCCGATTATGAACACATATAAGCATTCGGCTTTAAAGTTAATTAAAATATTGCTATACATAATTAATGTAATAATCGAATTTTCTGATTTTTTGTAATGAAATTAATAGATATATGTAATACATGTAACAATAGTTATCTATATGTAATAATAGATAACTATTATTACATGTTTTGAAGTTAATGTCGATTAGATGAATATTGTATAAGATTTAATCTATGTTCCATATCATTTATTATGGAGCTGTCTCATATGACATTTTTTTTCACACGCGTAAACGAGCTTCTTGGTAAAAAAATAATACTTTAGTGACTTCTCGATAGTCTAGCTCAGTGCTTCCTCAGGGGGTCGCAGGATTCCTCGCGGGGGCCGCGAAAAAAATCAGTACAAAGTACAAATATTCATTTATAAATATTTTTCCACATAGCATATTTAAGGAATTTATATATTTAAGTCTGTTAAATAATAAATACATATGAGGAACATATTTATATACACAACAAATAAATAAAAGGAATAGATTAATCTATTTAAAAAAAAAATATCTGCTATTAATGAAGAATTCATCAATATCTCAAACTTGAAATGGTTAAATAAAAAAAAATAAGAAAAATAAGGGTGAAGTAATGACGCTATCCTCATGGAAAGGTTTTAAACGATTCTTGTGCTGAATATAAATATGTGTACACCTATCATCCCTCGATTTTATATGAACTTTTTATATGTTTCGCTTTTACACGGTTTTTAAAAAAGTTGAAAATAATCACAATAATAATTTTATTTGTTCGTGCGCTCCACTGCATGTATGCATTCCATCAGGTGTGTATCTCCACTGTGTGTGCATTCCATTGTGGTGGTATGCTGTCTCTTCCTGCCATTCGGCGTTCATCCCAATTTGAAAATGAAGAAAGAGTAATATATGTTGCTAGATTATATAGCATAAATGGTAGCTACAATACAAGAACCATTAAAAAATAAAAAACTCAATTAGAAAGAGTGTAGCAGCTAACACTACGAATACGAGCACAACTTCATATATCAGAGATATTGTAATGGAAAACATGGAGAAGGCCTTAATGATTTGGATAGAGGACCAAACACAAAAACGGATGCCAATTGATACCAACGCTATTACAAATAAAGCATTGCGGATTTTATTTGAAAAATTAAAGAGAAGTTACCATCCTTCCTCTTTATCTGAAAAGAAGCATATTTCACAGCAAGCCGCGCTTCTGGTCTGGAAAGATTCAAATCAAGACACTCTCTACATAGGTGAACTGGCATCTCAAGGATATAGATGCAGCGCAAGAATATCCAACAAAAATTCCATGAAATTTTGCCATCAATTCATACCCTAACTTGTATTTCCAAATGCTGATGAGTAAGGCTATTTTAAAAAAATGTTTAATTAATAAAAGAATATAATTTTGTATTTTAAAGAATAATTTTGTATTATTTATGCATTTTAAAACAATCAAATTCATGCGTTTTTTGTGCACTTCTGATTTCCATAATGGCTCTTACATTAAAAAAATATATAACCTTGGATTTACACGTTTTTTTTTCCTCTCAGGAACCTATCTACCGTGTAAATCTAGGGATAGTGCATTATAATTGTAATAATATTATTGGCAAATAATCCTAATAAAACTATAAAATATTTTTTTTGGGCTGGGGGCGGGAATTAATTCTTTCAGATTTAGGGGGCCGTGGCATGAAAGTAATTGGGAAGCACTGGTCTAGCTTAACGAATATCTAGAGTGTGTTCAGATTAAAATCGACTAAGCAATAAACAAGATAAGGACCATTATGCTGCATAAGTTTAACTTCAACGCAATGTAACAAAAATTATTAGAGGTACAAGACTTTAATGTGGTGTAAACAATGTCTCAGATCTCAAGTAATTAATGTTATTAACAACGAAGTAGATTCAAAAGAAAGCTGATATACCAAAAATTCATTAGTCCATAGAGAACAAAATCAGGAAAGCTTTCAACATGCGACTAATAGATGCCTCTCAAATTCTCTTTCGTGTAAACAACGTATATTGGCGAAACGCAAAGTATTTTATTTTTTTTATCATTTTCGGATATGTAGTAATGAACTTCATATATAATCAGTTCGCATCGTTACAAAACTTTTTAAATGTAATAATCAACAAAAAACATATACAAACACATTAGAAGGCTTGAAACAAGTTCAGCTATTAAAATAATTAAAAATTAACCAAGAGAAATAGAAAGGCACTGAAACAAATCATAATTAGATACATATGTAGAGATGCTTGATTATCGCGTTTTTCGATAAATACGAAATAAAAACGATAAACGTGATATATGCGGAATTGGTGATATATTAACATTTTCCAATCTGTGGGTGAGACGTATTGGCCCAATAGATTTTTTTGCAAAATTAAATCAACCAAATTGATGAAAGTATAATGTAGATTCAACCAAAAATATCCCGTAGAAAAGGATAAATAATAAAATATATACTAAATATATGAACTCTTCGTAAATATTTTTACTATTTTTAAAAGAAATGATTATTTTATTTATTAATGATGATTTATTTATAAAAATAGTTATTCATGATAATTGTATTCGTGATAACGTAATTTGATTCATCGATATTATGGATTTTTTAACTAATTAATATGACAGGTAAATAACAACGCTATCGGCAATGTCCTGCCGTAAACTGAGAACACGCCGCCGACTACCAGCAGCCGAGTTCTCGCGGCACGTATAAATCGCACGATTTCACTCGCACTCGGCACATCGTACCAGATGCGAGCGAGAAAAAACTTCGTGTCCGTAACAACAGAGGCGAAAATTGTTGTTTTTTTTATTAAATATTAATAATATTAAATATCAATAATATGTTATTACAATCTAATTATGATTGTCAAGTTAACCGCTACTGAGCGCAGGTAGATGACCATTCCGAAGAATTCTGATTGTAACTGCGAATTTTAACAATAATAATCAAACGAGGTTAGGGCCGAGACATATTTACTTTACAATCTGATCGGTTGCTACGGACACCGGTATCCATCACCGAATCAGCCGGGAAAGCGGCCTGGGCTCCTCATAATTCCATAGAATCTAGAAAATCATGATTGTGCCTTAGCTCAATCGTGAGCACGTCCGATACCAATACGCGACAACACTCGACTCCAGTTTAAAAAGCTAAATTACAGCGGTACAAAAGGCAACAAGAAACATGTCTATAAAGGAGTCGTACACATGGTTACATTAGAAATAGTTCATATAAAAATTGCGGTCATAAAATGTCAATGATTATTTATAATATTTATTCTTTAGAGAATCAAAAACTTGAAGTAAAGATCATTTACGAAGCAGATATAAAGAAATAAATACTATAAGATATATAAAAACAAGCCTCTTGTAATATTAGTAGATGAAACATCTGATAAAATTGAAACTTCTGGTAAATGTGTATCGAAACTTGATTATCAATTATATATAAATGATACAAACGTTTTTAATGAAACATTAAAACATCTTTTCAATTAAGAATTAAATTCAACTTAAACAACAATTAGACTTTATTGTTATTTAAAAATCTACCAATATTTTCAACTATAACAACGACCCAATCAAATATTAAAAGTGGGTTAGATGCACATACTCTTCAGCTATTACTTGTCATAAAAAAATGTAATGCTGCCATACAATCAATTTGGTATCGTGCAAACAGTGTAGATGCAAAACGTGTCTTTAAAATTTGTAATTGTCACCGATCGACGTAGTAGATTAAAACAATCATCCATTGGTACTCGTTCAATAATATGGTATAATGAATTTTAACATTATTTTTTTATTTTTAATTAAATTTGTGTTTATTTTTTATTTTACTAGTATTTGCTAAATGTCTTCAACTAACAAATTGTATATTTTGTAGTATATTATGATTAAAATTAAACTTTGAACCTAAGAAATAAACGCTAAATATTTTCACTTTATTTGCACAAAATGCGAAATTGGAGCATCAAAACGCTATTTTTTTCGCTATTAAACGGTATTGAATTTAAACATATTTTTTCACAATGATAAATGACATTTGTGGTTTAATATATAAATAGGATGTTTTGATGATACCAAAATACCAAACTGAAAGCAATAGTAATATAAGGTAAAATTCTACTTTATATAGAATGTAATATTCTCTCGGGTCACAAAAACCCTATTTTTAGTACGGAGATGTTTTAATTACATTCGTTAGTGGAGACATGCGAATTTTCACTTAATGCACCACACCAGCCGGCTCTAATTGAGCGAAATTATGCTTTCGTGGATAATTTCAAGAAAACACACGGAATTCCATTTGCGGTGTGACAACCTCACGGCCCTGAGATAATACCGAGTTACACATGACATAAATAAGAGCTACTAACTTTGTAATCTAATATACAGGTAACCCTCTGGTGATGCCTCCTTGAAAGGTATAGAGCACAGCATCTATTACAGGACTTTAAACAAATACGACTAGGAGTTTAATCAATGTATTAAAACATTTAAATCGACACATAATTTGCAGATTTCATTTCGTAATGAGTCGTCGAGTGTTGTCGCGTGTCGGTATTGGACATGGCAGCCATGGCGATTGGCACACTCATGGCTTCGCAGATTCTACGGGGCTAATTTAAATTAAATACAAATTGGCCCAAGCCTCGTCTGATTATTATTGTTACAATTCTCGCGTTGACAGCTCGGCTCCCGGGCTCATGGCTGGTGACCTGACCCGTATTTGAAGAGCCTAGATAACCCAGTGGACGACCGTCACAGTCCTGTCAGCAGAGTTGGGACGAACGTGTCTCTGCTGGAGATATCGTAGTGTCCTCCAGGTGGCAAAGATTAGAAGGCCACTTATGTATGTATGTAATTTACTAAAATAATTGTATTTTTTTAAAATTATTTTAGTGATGATGAAAATAAATAGGGATTTTAAATTTAAGTCATATTAATATATTTATAAGATACTGTAAAAATACCAGCAATTGCTAAGATTGCGTAAAAAATATTTAATATCATTATTAATATTTGTAGGGATAATTAAACGAGACCTAAAGTCCGGGCGATGGATATTCAAGGCACGGTCGGGACATTAGGGGGATGGGTTGGGATCCCTGATGCAAATTCAATGCCACCAAAGTTTATAATGCACTTATTTCATGCAAAATTGAATATTCTCTTTATGTCCAACTTTATCAGGCCGAATTCCAATTTAGTTGAACCCAACATTAGTTCAGAATCTCGTATAATTATAGTATTGATATATACGTAATCAATTTTATTTAGTTCATAACGTAATTTCAAAATAAGCCACGCTTAATTGCTTATCTTAAATGAAAAATACAACGGCCATCAGCCGTACACTATTGGATAGTAAAATGGAATAACGACGGCGATAAATGGTGAGCACCGGTCGCGGCCGGGATGAAGATGTGCTTTGCCGTTGTCGACCGGAGGCATCTGCCCATCTTAATTGAAACTTTGACGTGTAAATTGCCCAATAGACGAGAGGTTTCCATAAAAACAACCATAAATGCTGTGGAAACTCGGAAAACTTCCGGGAAAGTCCCAGTAATCCTCAGACGCGGACGCTCACATTCACCGTTGCGTGCACACCTCACAACAAATATAAATATAATAAACGCATTTTTTTGTTATTGGTTATTTCAATATTTAATTAATGGGATTGTGTAAATTCAATTTAAAAAAATGTATGAATTCATATGCTGTAAATATAAAATATTCGAGAGAAACTAATAAATTTGCTTAATAAATTCTTTTCTTCGAGATTTAGTTAAATCTTGCATTTACGAAAATAAATAAAATTTAAAAACAAGTAATATTAATTCGTATACAGAGATAAAATAATCATTATTGCATAGTGGCATTTAACAGTGACGCAAAATCTCTTACAATAACGAAAATTATTCATTAAAAAAATATATATTAATATATATATTTTTATTTTAGTTAACATTTCACTAGGTCTTATATTTAAAATCCAACGCAAAATAAACATATTACTCAGACAAATGATCAAAGCCCAATGGGTCATCCGTAATACTGATATACGAAAAGAACTCTTAAATTTCTAACATTACCTGTCTATATTAAAACTCTTGCCACACCTTTTTTCAAAAACCTTTTCATAAACTTACAAAATTTCAAAAATATAAATCCTTAAATTTTCCGATACCATCTTAACTACTCACAAATATATCACAATCCTCAACTGTCAAAATCCATTGTAAATTATCGCACTCATTTAAATCCTTGTCCCAAAATCCAAAATTCGATACGATGTGATCTTCGATAAAAGAGACTCAGCTTCATACCCTTGGATACAAGAACCAAGAAGAAGAAGTTATGATAATGTAAGTTAACTGCGACTGAGCTAAGTTAATACTTGGATAGAAAATAATTGGGAATAAAATAAAATTATCTTTTTTTATCCATTAATATACGTTTACGTTTTTAATAAAATTCGGAAAATATATATATTTCTCAACAATATTTTGCTTATAATTTAAAAGTAACATAATATAATAAATAGAAAACTATAAAAATAATTGTTTTCCAATCTCAATACTTTTAGTAGAATGATAAACAAAAATATTATGCACACGATTTTTCTTGAGATAACTTTCTTAGATTGCAGGAAAAGAGTCAAAATAGCCAAATAAGGCAATTTATAATCTCTAAATAAAATATAGTTTACTTTTTTAACTCAGTAAAAGACCTTAATGCCATCGAAGATTATTTATTATGCGATGATTTATATTTTAAATTTTCATACAAACGATTTCATAATATTATTTGTAAAAATAGTTTTAGAAATAATAGGAATTTAAAGACATGTTCATAATCATAACAATAAGACTGTAAAACCGCGACTGAGCTAGCTGAGCGAGTTTAGCTTTAGTGCCATCTATCCATGGTTGAATAAATAATTATAAACAAATAATATAAATTTCAATCCAAGTGAAATAATACTTGAATTTATCAGTCTCGTGGATTGACACTGGGGGGAATATTAGTGTGAGATACTCATTCCCCTTGCATCTTTAGAATCTTTATCGAATCTTTATATGGGTGAATGGCGCATTGGAATTTTTCTGTTATCCCATCCATCTATCGTAGTCAAATAAATATAAAATAAATTTTATCTAAGGCTGAAATAACGCATGAACTTATTTTTTATTGCCTCTTATCTTTATTAATTAGCTATGTACAAATATGTTGAGTCTTGCTTACTGACGACAATTCATCTAGACAAGTTTTTTTGCATAATCAATACGTTATTATGTATGGAGTACCGATTGATACAATATTTTAACAATTTGGTCCTTATTATATTTTAAGTTATAGGTGAAGACATTAAATGATTTTGGATTAATGGGCATGGTGCATGGATTTTTTTCGATACAGACAGTTTAATTAAATTTTTTAAATGTTCTGCTTTGCATAAACATAAAACGCGTGTAGTTATTTACCGAATCATGTTGTCAGACGATAAAAGGCAAACAACACTTGTCAAAGTGTAAAACTGGTGTCATAGTGGCCCCGGATTACA
This sequence comes from Philopotamus ludificatus, assembly GCA_022495035.1. Classification (NCBI taxonomy): domain Eukaryota; kingdom Metazoa; phylum Arthropoda; class Insecta; order Trichoptera; family Philopotamidae; genus Philopotamus; species Philopotamus ludificatus. The sequence continues at coordinate 5,023 of JAGXCT010035918.1, read as the reverse complement.
CGGGGGCGCAAGGGGGAGGGAAATTGCGCAAATTGACACGTGTTTGTCCAATATTCGCGTACATACAGCGTCCCCATAAACCATGTCGGGCAATAAAAACATATATAACGTCTCGGCCCGTGTGAGAAATGTCCTTAATGTGTTAGAAAAACGTGTCGTCACGGGAAATGAATTGTTTTATATCGCCGTAATGAAATTGCTCGAGAGATGGGGGCTGCCATCTCGTATGAGATATGTGATAAATTTAGATGTCAAAAATATCTTGTGCAACCAACGCAGGACTCCTACATATACATTCTAATTCACACGGATTCAGTTCTACCCATAGATGCATTTGTACAGTCATGTTTTTATTATGTATCTCACCACAAAAAAAAATTATAATTTCTTGAACGATAATAATATTATAGATATATTTTTAGATATAAGTCTTAAACTTTATTATTTAATTGCTAAAAATTCTAAATCATCCATCATATTTTAATATGAGCTGAAGAATTCTTTTGCGAATTGCATAGAATTTGATCGCTCGTAAGGTAAATGATAATGTCGCTAGTCCTCTTATTTGATTCGGTGGTCTGATTTTGTATTTCAAATTCTAATTAAAAATAAACTTGGTTTAATGGATAAATTTTAATTACATAAATCGTTTTGGGCGATTTTTTATGTGAATCGTACACAATTTGCGCCATTAAATGTCTTGTTCGTTAATGACTTTGCATCCATTGTGTCTATTTTTAAATTTTGATTATTTTATTTTAATAAATTTAAAGTTAATTTATTTTTCAACACTAGGCAGGTATATAATTGTGACATTAAATATAATCTAAATATGAATGAGTTTACTATACAAGTTTTTATAAATATAGATCGAACAAAAAACGGGAATATGAAGAATCGACTCGAGAAAACTTTTATGACGTTCGCCGGCATAAAATAGTCGTATGCGGGCTGGTAAAGGATTCATTCTCAAATGTTTCATTTGAATAACATCGATTCGGTCGTATGTGTGTCAGCCGGGTGATGCGGCGCAGACGTCGCAGATGCAAGGTACGTCACCTACGCTCGTGACGTCATAAGGTCGCGAGAAGACGCCGCGGAAAACGAGGGGCGGAAAAATCTTCCTTCGCGCCGCAGGGGCCGGTTCGGCCGATCGCTAAATAATAATTATCGACGGATTTGATACGTCAATGCCGATCTCACGATAAATGCATACGTTTTTCGGAGCATTATACGCGCAAATACCCCAATCGAAATAATACGCGCATATTGTTTGCGATTATTTTTTGGTTCGATATTAGGAACGGCGCGAATAATCGACAACGTTCCCAGTTCGCGTTATTTGTCAAATAGAAAGTTTATCCCAGAAAACTTTTCTCGTTAAAAATATACGAGGGCCAACAAAGCCTCCGACACCCCATTATGCTGAAATGTTAACCGTCCCTCTTACGCGAGCGGTGCACGTTTAACGGTTTATAGATATGAGACCCGAGTCCCAACCGCTTAACAATTCGGACGCGGAACGCCCTAACGCATCGGAAGACGGAATGCACATTTAATCGCCCGCATTACGAAGATCGAACGGAAAACGGCCTAAAACATTTTAAAAAATAATCGCGATAACAGTAAATAAAATTTGAAAAATCGCAGTTTAATCTCGACAGTTCGTTTTGTACGTTCAGTTTTATTTTTGGTAATTTTGCGAATTGTTATCGCGGCAGAGAGAGTTAAGGCGCGCGGGAGTCAAGGAGGTCTGAGCGCGCACGTGGCAAAGAGGGCGGAGAGGGTTGAAGCCGGAATGTTAGTGGGCGGGCCCGCGTCGAATTGATACATAACCTCTCGGGATCTTCGACGGGAAGTGCAAGAGTAAACCTCGTTTTTGGGGATACGTCTCAATCTTTTTATTGGCGCGAGCCGGAGAAACCGGCCCGGACCCTCGGGCGGGAAGTACCTCTTTTGGGCTGGTGACCGGCGGCGGGGTCCAGCAGCAGCAGGAGCAGGAGCGGCAGGAGCGGCAGGAGCGGCAGGATGGCGGAAGGGCAGAGGGCGGCCGGCCGCTGGCTACAGCGCCATGGGCCGACTTGTATCGACTCCGGGGCGAGGCCCTGAGGCTGGTGGGGCGGGGCCGGGGGCTGGGGGGGCCGAGTCCGAGTCGAGTGGTCTGCCGCGCGCCGCGCTCCAACTGCCGCCCGGAGCGCCGCGCGCCTCCGCCCCCGACTCCCTGCGCGCGCACCTTCCCCCGAGATTCGCGATGATGTCCAGCCGACCGCCAAATTTTGGCGGATTGGAGCGAAACCCGGGACGTAGAGGAAGCGATCGAGGAAATCCCTCGGAGTTACCGCACCCTCGCCGATAATAAAATCGTTTCGGAGCGGACCTAAGACGCGATCTCGCCTTGGCGCCTCTCCTGGTATTGTAATTGTTGATTTTCTAAAAAAGTCTCGAATTTCTAAAAAAGTCGAAATTAATGACTCCTTTTTAATATGAATATATACATATACAAGCGGTGAACGATTTCAGCGAGTAGAAAAAGGTAAATAACCGAACGCTCGCATTAGTTCTAACATAAATTCGGAGGTAGGAATCGTTGTCAGAATCGAGGTAGCGAGGAATGCTATTAACAAAATCAAAAACATCTCATGTTGTCGCCGACTCTCCTCGAAGAACCGGCACGGAACTCCGAGGTGCTCCGCGTGATCCGTATTACTATTAGAAACGTTTAAAAGGTGGTGCCACCGAAGAATGTTGAAGATTCCATGACTAAAACGCGTCAATCGACCTCCCCATGGGAGCGTGAGGTTCACCGTAAAATCCCCTTAAACTGAATACTTTGGACACATCATTCGTAGACCTAATTATCGCCTTCTGCAGACCATCGCGTGGGAAAAGTAGAAGATAGTTGCGAAAAAAAGCTGTCGCAGCTCTGCAACAATCGCAACTGAAACGGATTAAGAGCTCCAAAATTGTTCCAGCTCGTAAAAAATCGAAACATGTATGGAAAAAAACAAAAACAAATAGACCTCATATCGAATTGCAAAATCTTCTTTGAATATAACAAGCGTTTAAAAATACTATAAATGTTTTTTGAGAGGGGTGCGAATACGTCTAAGGGAATAATCAAACTAATAACTAAAAACCTCAAAACCGGGGCTTCGAACCGGAACTGAATCGAGAATCAAAAACCCGTTATTTCTGTCGGACCGAAAGCCGGAGCTGAACCGAAAAAAATTGTTTAAGGTACATGTTCAAACACGTGCGTCTACATAGCCTTGAGATATTGCAATATAGAATTTTGGGAGGAAAATAAAAATACAGATCATCATAAAGGCAGCTACTTATTTAAATGAATTTTTAAAGTTAATTGAAAAAAATAAGGGTTTTTATTTATTTACATGAAATAAAAAAAATATTTTAGATTTAGAGACACGCGAAATATAAATTCCGACGACGTATTTATAGATGAAATTCATTGATTGTATTAAACCTATCTAAATCGGGGGAAATAATTCGCGAAAATATAATAAGTATTTGATTAATTTTAATTACTTATAGTCTCTCTTTAGATGAAGATTGAAGAAAGCCATTTGTTAATTTCAGTCTCTGAATCTTAAATATACCTGAGGGCAAGATATTCGATAAATGTTTCTTGCGTTAAAAATTATGTCACGAATGAAATGATTGAATAATGGTAACAAAATTACAAACCCGATAAACGAGTTGAATTTTTTAAATATTTCATCGATAAACATACACAAATAAACGTTGAATTTTCTATATTTTTCCAGAATCCAATGCCTTCATGCAATGAATATTTTCATTAATGAACAATGTGTTAACTAGTGAAATAATCCAATTAAAATATATACGTATTGGAAATATGCTTTTAGTAATTAAAAACTAATATAATTCGTAAATAATAAATATGATAATATTTTGTAGAGAATTTTATTAATCGTTTAAGTATTAATGAAACAAAAAAGGCAATCACAATTTTTTTATTAACTATGAAACAATTATTAATGCATCCTATCCATTATTTTCTTTAAAAAATCCAAGGTCACCGTAATTATATAACATTTTGAGCTTTAACTGAAACATCTTCACGGTCTACCAGAATCGAAGCATAAGTCGCTGCCCGAGTTAATTACTCGAGTGACTCATGACTAATGACCCATTAATACTCAACTTCCCTCGCTGAAGATACGTACACGAAGCTTTCGCACCTAATCCCCGCATCGGGATACCGTGAGCCGCTTTAAAAGCTTACTTGTCGACTTGTGGATTGCATTACATCTAAACAAATCTACAATTAGGCCAACGGAATTATTTATCTTTAAAAAATACAGATAATATATTCTTCAATCGTTCGTCCTACATTTATTCGAACGCAATCGTGCCATATTATTTTGGAACTTCGTCATAACTCATAAAACACAAAATTCTAGCCTATATTTCCTGACGAACACTTAGCCCTAAATCTCTCATACTACAAAGCTGTCTGAAAATGAGCACTTCTTGTCCATGTAGCCTTGTTATATTAGCAACGCAGCCATCAGTTATTTTAGTCTCTAGGTCGCGAAATTGCGTCTATGCGAGCCACATGAGGCTATTTGACTACTTGATTGCGGCTCTTTGATAACATGGATAGAATACATTATTTTTATTTTTATTTAATATACTTTTAATCAAAAGAGGCAAGAAAATATATGTATTATATATAATAAATGGGTGCAATCTTCCAACACTGATAGTGTTGCAAAACTTTATTGTTAATCAAGATACTGCTAAGAGCGAAAAACCATATAAATGCGTAGAATACATAAAAAGTTGTTATATTTATTTATGTATGTCTGCTAAAACATACAAAATGTCTTCTAATATAATCAACCAACAATTCGAATATCTTAAATTAATTTCAGCTTTATTTGCGTGATGTCGCGTGCCGGTATTAGACGTAGTGGCGATGGTGGTTGGGCACAATCGTAGTTTCGTAGATTCTACGGAGCTATGAGGAGCCAGGCCG
>JAGXCT010035917.1:49064-64966 GCA_022495035.1 Philopotamus ludificatus | reverse complement strand
GGTCATTCCCCCACCAGTCTAGAGAACGCATCGCGCGCGTTGAGTGTCACGTGTCATAATTTGATCTTTCTAGAACAATTACCGACTTTTTTCCAAGAGGTTGACCACAGAAGTGGTTAATGGAGTTGATGATACTTGTCCTAAAGCTTTCGCTATATTTACTCGCTTTTCTGCATTTTTTCATCTATTCATTACTTTCGGTGTTCTATTTTTTAAAGACCTCGATGTCATGAACCATAATTTTTGATGGATATGAGATTATTTAACATTTTTCTTATAAAAGCTTAATATAGCTTTGATTAAAAAAGGCGATGAATGCAATAAACGTTGAATCGAGATTTCACTGTTTTGATCAATCACGGCGGTTCGAAAATAACCGCGTTATCCAAAACGGTTTTATTTATAATAGAAAATAGACCCCTAGGATTTCAAGACAAGATATTGATGAATTCTTCATCAATATCTTGATTATTCTTAGAATAAAAGTAGTTAGTCATGATATGCTTCATAATTTGGTCGATATTTTGCATTTTTTTAACCGTAAATGACGCGTAAGTCTCACTGCAGACTGAGCTCTTGCAGCACGTGTCACTCGAACGTTTACTCGCACTTGGCACATAGTATCGGATGCGAGCGAGAAAAAACATTGTATCTGTAACAACAGAAGCGAACATCGTTATTTTATTATATTTTCGCAACTCAGGGCAATAAAGGTCAATAATTATTAATAATATTTATTATTTAGATTATTTCAGAGAAATACAAAACATTTGTGAAGAAAGGGCACAAATTTAACTTATTCATGCTTTAGGGCAGGGATGCATAGACTATTTGAACCGCGGACCGCCAAAAATATTAACGTAAAGACTTGACAATATTTAAGAAAATACTAATTAGGAATTAAAATATAAGATTTCTTAAAATTTATACAATTTTCAATAAATTTACATAAATTTTAGTAATTTAATATTTTTATTTTATATGTTTTAAAATAATGAAAAGAAAATAAATTACAATTTTTTTATAAAAACGGCAAAACCGTTATTTTATGGAAACAAAAATTGGAGCTTAACCGAAAAAAATATGAGCTTATTTCGGTTGGGTTAAATAATTATTATTATTCTATTAATTCGTGTAGTAGACTTATTATTTATTACAAAAAGCGATAATGTCATAAATTATGATAGAAAGTATTTTTTAATACAATTAAAAAATATCACTTGAAACTGAATGCTTTATTATTATTTAAGTGGCCTTCTACCATGAGGCGCGTCTTTGCCACCTGAAGGACACTACGCGACCTCTAGCGGGGACATGTCCGTCTCAACCCTGATGTCAGCACTGTGATGTTCGTCCTCCAAGTTATCTTGGCTCTTCTTGGATATGGCAAATTCGTATTTAATTGGATTAATATAACCAGATTGGCCTGGATAGCGGCCTGCCTTGTTATTCCGTAGAATCTACGAAAACACGCGACAACACTCGACTCTTACTATAATAAATTTATTTTGTTAAGAATACATGAAATTTGTTGAATGACATAACTGCTAATAGATTTTTTTTTATTAAAAGAAAATGTTAAAATATGAATTTGTCCATTAAAATGGCACAAGGTGTAATGACCTGTTGCACCTTACGATTCCCGATTGTTTTTTTTGTTTCCAGCGTCGCGTGCTGTACTCAACATCCAATTAATTCAAATTTAACCACACGTATTATGCCAAAATTGGCGAAAAGAACTCTCCCGTCATTTACTAAGTATCGAGTGTAAAAAATACGGTGGGGGAGCGAGGTCTTAGGGCAGTGCACGCGTTTCGTACGGGTCACAAAACATGCGTGCAAATTACACGGCCGTTAATCAATAATATTTACGCAAACATGCCATTATTTCTGGGCGTGTGTGTATGTGTGTGTTTGCGGAAGAAGCGGGAAGGAAAATCATTTTCCGGGTAGGCGACTCGGCCAATAGAAATGTCGTAGCGAAATGTCAGACGCGCGCGATAAAGGCCGTGGTTTTGGCATTCGCGAATATTCGGGATAACGTGATTTGGCACCGGGCCACGCGACATGTTGCCGATCTGGAATGCCATCGCTTTATTTGGCCCGGGTGCATTATGCATTTCGTTTTTTATGCACTTTTCAGTTAAATTATGTGCGTGGTTAACTATAAATAAAGTAAATGTCTTTAAATTTCGCGGGCTAACCAATAGACCCATTTTTTGTTGTTGTGATGGTACTAGTGAGGTCTTCCTTGGGGGCCCGTCCCAAGGTCTGAAATTAGACCATCTTTGACAGGCCAACGTTGCCGACACAGCACCATTGGACACCCTAGAAGAACTATTCTAAACCAGACCTAAGTAGGTAATAGTATAAGGTTGAAGCAGGAAATTCTTGCTCCAACCTGGCTTGCGTAAACCATGAATGCCCTGTAGGCAGGGTCATTAGAAACGAGATCTTGGTGGCAGACGGAGCCAGGGGTCCGCCTTACAACATTAAACAAGTTCTCAGTAGAGAATTCTGTACAGTCCCACAAAATATGCTACGAGGATTGTTCTACATCAACACAGAAGTCGCAACTAGGGTCGTTCTTCAGGCCCAGCCTATGCAGATTCGCGTTAAACGATCCGTGTCCCATTATGAATTGGGACAGATCATCTTCATCAGGGCGTGAACGCTAGGGAAGAAGTAATAAGCGATTCTGCCCGTGGATTCGTCCATCCAGCGAGTCTGCCACACATCCAACGCAGCTTTGTGAAGACTCCTTTTTAGTGTCGCCCTATCAACTGACCTCTAGCTCTTCCTGGGATAGGGCCACACTTCCAATACGCACTTGGTGACTACGAGGGATGAGCCACATAGCAGCACGTGTCTTGAGCTCTAGGTCGAACGGAAGGACACCTGCGAGGACTGGGAGCACCGCCGTGGACGAGGTTCTATATGCCCTGGTCATCATGATCAGTGGTAACCTTTGTCCAGAAAGAAGACGGCGCTGGACAGACGACATGCATGCTTTATGAGCCCAGAAGTTTCCAGCATAGGTGACGATGGGGACGAAGATGGTATAATAATATCTTTTCATCATTTGATGACGAAGTCCCCAATCGGCACCGGTCACTCGGCTGAAGCACCCAATCGAGTGTTTAGTCTTGTCGATGATCTGTCCCGTGGGGCATACGGGACAGTCATACCTAGGTTTGAATCCAGGATGGTGCCCAGATAGCGTCCGCCTCTTCAGTGAGCCATTAACCAAGACTCCAAAGCATTTGGCAGAGGCGAAGCATAACCTATGATGGTGCAGTTGGGCGATAGCAGGATTCTGAGGACGTCATCAAAGAGGACGTTACATAGTAGCGGACCCAGTACCGATCCTTGAGGTCAGCCCATAGTGATCGGTGAGGTAATAATTTCGTCACCGGCATCCATCTATCACTGCAATAACTGTGATATACCGCATAAAGGTTTTTGTGTTAGTATTTGACGTATCTTGACATTAGTAGCCATATTAGAAACGCTCAGACGTTCCCGCATCTCGCTCCGTCGTAAGATGTAGCCGCCATCTTGTTGCGCTACACACGGATGCCGCCATGACGACTCTGGATATATCTTCTTGTCTTTCTATTATTTAAGTGGCCTGAGGCGGGTCTTTGCCACCTGGAAAACACTACGCGATCTCCAGCAGAGACACGTCCGTCTCAATTCTAATATCAGGACTGTGACGATCATCCTCCAGATTATCTTGGCTTTTTGAATACGGATCAGGTCGCCAGCCATAAGCCCGGGAGCCGAACTGTCAACGCGCGGATTGTAACAATAATAATCAGAAGAGGCTAGGGCCAATTTGTATTTAATTCACAATCTAGTCGGGGGCTGATTAGCGACCTGGATAGCGGCCTGGCTTCTCATACCTCTGTAGAATCAACGAAATCATGATTTTGCCTAATAATATTGTTTTACAATGGCTCGGATGTGGTGGTTCTTTATCGCTCCGTGCCGGATATGAGCCAGAGAAAACATCGCGCATGTGTTAGTGCGAGTGAGAAAAAATATCGTGCTGTGCCAGGGTAGAAATCGATCCGGGTGCGCGCTCGTAAACTCCGCGTCGCATAAATTTATCGATATTTTGGATTTTTCTACTAATATTTATCACGAGTAACTATTTTTATTCATAGAATAATCCTTTTTTTAAAATGTCAAGGTATTTTCGAAGAATTGATCTATTCTTGATTTGAATTTTTGGGGTCTATCTTCATACAAAATATACTTTAATAATAGGTTTCGAGCCGTCGTGACGTATCGGTTAAACTGGCCCTACCGAAAATTGCGTTTCAGAAGTGTTTCATAGATTGTATAAACACGCATATGGCGACGTATCTGATGGGGATGATTTTAAGAGGGTAAATAAGACGTCAAATAAATAAAGACGTATTTTAAAAAAGTAATATTTCTCGTATTTTTTAATCAAACCTCTCCATATTTCATAGAGTTTTCCTGGAAAATGTAGATATGTTTTTGCATTATTGATCTATAATCAAACGTTTCCTTTTATGAATTCTGCTATTGTATAAAGTTTAGCAGCACTATAATTTAAAAATTTAACTAATTCAAGTCCGAGGGGTCGCCATATTGCATTATGAACCATTTCAAAATCGATATGAAATGCTTTCATGCCATTAAAGAACAATTCAAATGTATTATTTTCAGTTCCGGCGAATGAATGTGCCAGTTTAGTTGGAACAAAACATTATGTATTCAGAGTTTAAAGACTTTTTTATGTGCATATAAAATGCCTTGACGTGATGAAATGAAAACCTTAAAAGTTTTCATGCCTCCTGATTTTTTATTAATTAAATTTAATATATAATAAAAAAACGAGTGTTTAAAGCTGAATTTATGCGCAAAAAATTGTTCAAATTATCACAGCTTTAATAATAGTCGCAATTTTCCCCAATTTAAATTTTAACTATTCTCTATATATTATTTGTCTAAACTGATAATGTAAGTGTATTGGATAAGCTTATAATCCAGAGTTTCAAAGTCAGCGGGTGATCTTCACCCCACGACCCCCAACTGAGCATAGTAAAAGGTCTACAGATAGCCTCGTATATTTATTTAGAGGTCATAAAACATCTTGCTTTATTATTTTGTTATATTTATTACCCCCTCGAACGCGTTAAACAAATCATAGTTTTATCAACATAATCTTTTAATTATAACTATAAAATATGATCCTAATTTTTATGAAATTTTGAATGAAAATTTCTTCAGAGTGAAAATGATGATAAAAACTTTAATAAATACTACATATTTATATTTAGACTAAATACTAAAAAAATAAGAACACAAAAATAACTTCACAAGACAACACAGTGTTTTATGAGGAATTACTCGGAGTAAAAAAAATAAAGCGATCTCATAAATAGCCAAATTAATTCATGGAGAAAGGGGGGTTATCTAAGGATGAGGACACTTGAGCCGTTATTTTTAAGCCTTCTTCTTTGCAATACAATACTGATCTGAAACGTATTTAATACTTTCTTTGTTTATATTTTAAATTCTCGTGCGTTTATTAGAAATTTAAACTTTTTTCCTGATAATTCGTAAACTTCTCCTCTTCTACTAAACTCTGACGTTAAACAATTTAACGATACATTAACTACAGAAATACGAAATGTATCTTGTCATAAAAAAGGTATAAAATAACTAGTAAGATTTTGGGGCCCCATTGGGGCCCCAATGACCAGGGGCCTGATATAAATCTCCCACTGCCCTTCAGTTTTATATCTTATGATGAGATTTTACTTGCTTCACAGGAAGCCTACAATGAAGGTTATCTTTAGCGAACTTTCGCCAGTCTTTTAATATGTTTTCTTTTTATTTAATAGATTTTATTAATAGTAAATAGCTTTTATTAATATTTAATAGCTTTTATTAATATTTAATAGCTTTTATTAATATTTAATAGCTTTTATTAATATTTAATAGCTTTTCAACATCAATGTTAGTTTCGATTTTGTATTTCCTTTTTACGTGTCTAAGTAACCATGTCTCATAACCATATGTTGTTGTTGTCTTGGACAACAGCAGGTTTTTTATTCTTTCTGCAACATTATTTTCTATAAAAATATGGAGCAAATCTACTCTTTTCCTATTAATATTAAAATATTCTAGGCCTTGTCAATGTTTATGACCACATGGCTGCATTTATGATTTAAAACAAATGGTGGGACGCACAAATAAAATATTATTTCTATGAAAATAATTTATTAACACAAATACGGTAAATCGACAATTCAGCGCGTATCAAAACAGGAACGACGATTACGCCCCGACAAATGAAAATGAGGTCATTTCTACGCATTCTTAATAAATTATTAATATCTTGTACTAATTTCTTGTTTAATTTTATTTTTTTTACTTTTCAAACTTTTTCCATTATAAGGTATACGTTGGTAAATAATTTTGAACTCTTTCAAATATATCAGTTGATTACTTCGCAATACATTTCATTGATATAAGTTTTTCTATGATTTCGGCAAATTTATCATTATCACAGACATTTTTTTAAGTATATTCCATAAAGGAATCGTTATATTGTGAGGGAAAACGATCATAAATCGTCAAATATCTTTTATTATGCAACTTTGCCGTTTTTTAATTGTTTTCTTTATAACAGAGGTTCCCTACCGTTGGGAAAATTTTTGGAGATCCTTGGAGTGAATTTTTTTTTTTTTTTTACAGACATATTGCAATATATTACATAATTACATAATTCCCGCCTAATATATCGAATTGTCCAGTATATAAATATTCGATAGTTCTCGAGAAGAAACGTAACTAAGCGAGTATTTGAGCTTAGGGATGAGCTTAATATTTTTTTTATGTTCAAAAGAAGTTGGAATTCTCAGTCTGAATAAATAATAAGGAATATATTATACGTCTCGCTCTTTTTATTGGACATTTTTGGGCAGTTGAATAAGCCGAATCATCAGATGCAAGGAAGAAATATAAATCATACAATTTACAGATGCCTTGAGAGCTTTTATGAGCATGATCGAAAATTGGAAGAGAAAAGTAAGGCTAAATAATGTCGCAATGTCTGAAACATTATCATTTACTGTTGCTGCCAATGGCAAAGAACAAGATCTTCCAGAATTTAAAAGAAATTAAATTTTGCATCATTTTGGAAAATAAATTCACCCATTTTTTTTTCCTAAACTCAGCGATAAGAAGGTAGATTTATTGTAGTTATACAATCCATTTATGTTGTCTGTTGAAAACGTTCCGTTAAGACGAATTTTTAGAGCTGAAAAGTTATGGAGAAAAAGATATGTTCAATGACAAATAAATCACAGAATATTGGTCTATATGTGTGATTCCTACCCAAAACTGACAGAAAGAGCTATTCGCATATTATTTTCATTCGTATCAACATATCTTTGCGAGTCAGGATTTTTATCATTCTGCAAGAAAAACAAAGAAATAGACTGGATACTGAAAATGACTTTACTGTTTTTTTTTTGTCCATTGCAGTATGCTTCTGTAATTTGAGTCTGTTAAAGTAATCACTTGGTAAAAAAATATCTCAATAAATTTATGATCTTCTTCTATAGTCGGCACCCTCTTGTCTGAGGATCGTGACCATTCTTGTTCCGAATCTTCTTGATTTTGTCTCTCCAGGATTCTCTGCGTTCTGCATTCCGCATCGCAGCTGTGGAGCCTGTGGCGGTCTTCACTTGGTCACTCCAGCGGGTGGGCGCCCTGCCCCGTCCCCTGCGTCCTTGTACGTTTCCAAGCGCGACGAGCTTCTCCAGGCTAACGTTTCTTCTGGCGAGATGCCCAAAGTATCGAAGAATCCTTTGAGACCTATGGTAGAAAGTCGGTCTCCTGTGTCGTTCCCCATTTCTTTTAGGACAGATATATTTGTGCGTTTTTCGTTCAGCAGACGACTCCAGCACCACATTTCAAAGGCGTCAAGTTTCTTTTTCATATTCTCCTTTATGATCCATATTTCTACGCCATAATTAAAAATTGAGAATAACAGACTCTACACTAAACGTTTTTATGTCTTTTTGGACACTCCTCTGCTTTTCCAGATTGTCGATAGCTTTTACATCGCATTTTTAGCCATCCCTATTCGCCTTCTCTCTGTCTCATAATTTCTGTTATTCATAAGTAGTGATAAGTAGTGATAATTTTCTACATATAAAATACATATAAAAAATAAAATTTCAACACTCGAGAACATTGGTGAAAGGGGGAATGATTTTTTTATCTTATACCTTGTAAAAATAGTAGGGTTATACACTGATAGTGAATCAGTGTGATTCTTATTTAATGTTATCGGTTTACTGGCTATTCGAAAATTGTTATCCGAAAACGATCCGAGGCCGAAATTCGTGTCAATTAATTGTTAATTCCGCCGGCACATTCGGACACTTGGGCGCAGATCCGTGGCGATTAAGCCGTTGGGCGCCAACGACCGCATCCCGTTACTATCAGCGTGACCCTCGCGGCGCCGAAAGTGTTCATTCGTAAAAATCCAGGGTCCTAATCGGCGTCCGGACCTCTGCGCCGTTGGGTCGCAAACAGCCGGCGGGCACGCAACGCCGTTGACCTTATGGCGTACGTGTATGGGGTGGCCCGCTATTAATTTTCTTGTTTCCTCGACGATTGTTTTACGCATTTTTCCGATTTTAAAATGGCGATAAGGAAAACTTTGCATTTTCGCGGCGGCCCCCCTGCTTTGTATACACAACAGCCGTTACGACGTCCATGTTAATAAAACGTTTACAATTGCTTAATCGCGGAATTCTATTTCTTTTTACATCATGTCCAAAAATATGATATTAAAACAACTAAATAATAAGATAGTATGAATAAAATATATTTTTTTAATAACGAACGATGTTATATAAGTTGCAATACATATATTATTATTTATTTTTAAATAATTTAATATCAACATGTGAGAATTACCGTTTTTAGTCATTTAAATGGAAAATTCCTAATAAAATAAATACATTTATTTACTTAAAAATGGATCTAAAATGTAGAAGTTTCTTTATATGTACTCTTTATCCTTTATTCTTGTCATTTGCTTGCTCAAGTATTGTTTAAATATTTCTTACACTTTCCATCATAGTTACCAAAAAACCGACTATTGGTTTATGTCTTAAAATTTAAAAAAATGCTATTGGCTTTGGTCTAATATTTTAATTTTGCCGTAAAGATAAAACCTTGCTTTTATTGCTTTTATAGTATTAATTAAAATCACAGCTAGAAATAAATGACATTAAATTCTTTAAATGATATTTGTTGAGTTAAATAATAATTACTGTAAATTCAAGCTTAGAGAATAATAGATTTTGCGCTTGAATTTAATTAAATAAAATATTAATATTTCCAATTCTGCTACGTTAGCATTTAAAATATATTAACACATTGCCTACGGGAGACGTGGATTCTACGTCAAAAGCGTATTTGTGTATGTCGGGCCTTGCCATAACACACGCTAGCCGACACTTCCGTTGGTCTTTTAAATATTTTTTTTTTTTGGTAGATACTTCAGACATTGATGAGAATTCCGGCAAATGCGGCAAGTGCATATAAAACCATTCATTCGAAATATTTTAGTTATTGAGTGTGAATTATTTAAGAATTTATTGATTTATTTGATAATTTATTTATTACTTATGTATTGTTTTTTTTCAAATATTTTCTCATTGGTAGGATGTTTTATTTTTGATGAATAATTCTTACTGGTGTGATATCGTCATTGTTCTCTTTAATTTATGACGTTCCTCAACATTCGGAGTTTATAAAAACAACTGTTTTGGATAATAAGAATTATGACCTGTCCAGATATCCAAGGGCTAAAGGCCTTGAAATTTCAAACACACAAACATTCAATATGAATATTTAAAATTCAACATTTGAAAGACCATTTTCAAACCATGTTTTATAAAAAAAAATCTATTACGCCCGTTCCCAAAATGTTTAGTGACTCCTGCTTTCGGATTTAATTTTTTTTACATTAACTATCCAGCAAATGTTGAAGTTCAAGTAATATAACTTTCTGCTCAATATCTTGATTAATAAAAGAGTTATGATGTTTTTTGTAAATGACGAAGTTTCATCAAATTTCGGCGAATGCGCCCCGCCCCAGCGAAGTTTGACCGCGATTCGCCCCGTAGGCAATGTGTTAATATCAGTTCCATTATTTAAATTTATTAATAGCATTAATGGCTAAAACTCAATATGTTTAAAAATAAAAAATAGTTACATAAATTTAGATTCTCAATTAATTGGATATTTTTTAAATATGAACTTATTAAATAAATAAAAAAAAATAGCGAGAGTTAATAAATTTCGCGAGTTTTCTTAATTTAATTATTTTTGTCTAAATGTATGATAAATGTTGTAAAAAGTTCTTAATTCTCTTCTACTCCTTTCATTTTAAAAAAATATCAATATTATAAATTATATGTCCGTTAAACATTCCGTTACGGCGGCTCGAAAACAATCGCGTTATCCGAAGGGGGTATTTCAGAGACCCCAAGCATCAATTTCAAGTCAAGACACTTTTTTAAGCCAACGTTCAAGGTACGTCGTACCGGATGCGAGCGAGCAAAATCATCGTCGAGTTTTTTGTTGTTTTTATTATTTTTTGTAATTCCAGACATTAAAGGACTATGGTTATTTATAATTGATTGTATAAATTTTAAAATAGTTAGCGCTATTAAATTTCGCGAGTTTGTTTTGAGTCGATTTATTGTATCTCTGTTTTTTTTCGTTTATCCTCAATATTATCAATTAATATTTAATAATATTTGTTTCATATCAAACAATATTTGACCAAGAAAGAGTACAACAATATATGTACAGTAGAAAATTTAATATCAGTTATATTGTAAGCAAAAACGCGGAATTCATCGGCTAATACTAACTTTTTGGTACATTTAATAATTTATTTCGCAAAAGAAATATTACATTGTTTATCCACAAGATACATAGTATTCTCTTATATAAATTTATGGCATAGAAATAATGAGACATAAACTTTATATCTCATAATGCCTGGGGATTTTCATGTTTTCAATCCGTCCATACTGTATCGTAGATACCTGGGCGGTTACTGCGATTGTTTCCAGTATAATGATTCCTTTTTAGTGCTTCGACCCAAAAAAAAAACAGAAAAAGACGTTGCCGAGATGAATGCTTCGGTTAACTCGAGTAAGCGGAAAAAATGAAAAGAAAATTCATAGCAATTTCCTGCGAAAACTATCCCGACGTACTTGCGCGATCATAACGTACGCATTTCAGAAGCGAGTGAGTACTCGCCTCTGTCCCGATACGGTCGTGTTTTATATTTCAGCACAAAGCTCGTTCTCGATTACACAACAGGGCTTTGTTTCTGTATTCGCATTACCGAGGCGCCTGGACATTATTTCCATCCCCGGGGGTAGTAAATACGCCATAAAAGACAGCTACTACATATTTACGAGAGACGCACTCGGCGTCGCGCTCCCATACCCGCTAGCCGCCTTATCCCAGAAATTTGATCAGCTCGTGATGGATGACGAGCCGCCTTCGGGATAAGCATCTGGATCGCTCTCGTCCCTAATCAGGTCGATGCGGGGACGGGGGACGTTCGAAACTCGAGCCCTGTGAATATTCCGGGTCGATCTCTCGGAAGCAATCAGCGCCCCGCATTAACCTTCGTTCTGTTTCCTAATTTCATTTACAAAACCGAGATGCCGAAGGTCCCGTGGCTTTGATAGGTCTCCGGTGTCAAAGTGTAATTTATTACCTGATCATAATTGACGTTATACAATCAGTCTCCGATATTGATTTTGCGTCTTGACCACTCACTCCGGCGTTTATGAATATTATTATCACATACAAAAATAATTTCCTAGTCCTGAAAATTATTTATGGCATTTTTAATGTATATATTCCATTTAAAAAAATTACAATAATTGAAAGTATCAATAAATCCACCTCAGTGTCAAACCATGACACTGGCTATTTTTTTAATATTATTTCAGTTGGCTTAAAATTAATATTGTGTGCTTTGTAATTGTTTATTCAACGAAGAATATAAGAAATTAAACAAATTAATTCTAACGCGCCAACTACTTAATATTTCTACGTAAATATTTTTATAAACATGCGGAGGTAATGAACCTCTTTCACTTACATACCCCCTGGCCAGTGTCATAAAGAATTTCTTGAATTCATAATTATATCCGATGATTAACCTATCCGAGTACTACAGTTTTTTTACATCAACTACATCCTTTTGCAAATTAAATGCACCCTTTTGCAAATCAAATACAACTTTTTGCAAATCAAATTAAAGCTTTTAAAACTCCCTTAAACAACTAAATATTATTCAATATATAAATATTATATTTTTTATCAGTTCCTTCAAAAATGTAAAAAACGGGTTCCACTGTAATTTATGTAGTACCCCGAATTTAAGTTTTTCCGCTAATTACGGTTTTTATCAGTTCCTTCAAAAACGTTAAAAACAGGTACCACAGTATTTAGTACCGCAATTCTGACCCTGAATTACTTTCTGGATATTCGGCACATTGTAGCGGATAAAAAATATATAACAAGTAATTTTCTAAAAAATGTGGAAAAAATATTAAGAAGTTTTTAAGCTGCATATCGGTTGTGTCAAAATACGTGCCATTCTGAACATTAATATGTTCAGAGAGTGCCAAAAACAAAATATGTGTACTAATTTACACTATATATGTGTACCAATAACACCACAGATACTTAGATTAATTCATTTAACCGTGTATTGGCATATGTCAATTTGATTTGCAGAAAGTGTATTTGATTCGTAAAAAGTTGTATTTGATTTGCAAAAGGGTGCATTTGATTTGCAAAAGAATGCATTTGATTTGCAAAATGGTTTATTTAACGTAAAAAAACTGTAACTTTGCTTTGATTATTGATATGGTTCACATTCATTGGGAAAAAAACGTTATCTGTTACTAAAAACTATTTTCTAACATTGGTTCAAAATTTATTAAAAGCTGTTACATCCTAATATTTAGATTCAACAAAGTGACAAGTGCCATCATTAGTCACTGTCGTGTTGTGACTCATACAATTATTAATTTCTTCTTCATTTGGAACCTTATTTTCTTTTTCTCTTGATATTGGAAATAATATATATTATACGTTGAAAACACATAAAGCGTATTCTAACCACTAAATATATTTTTAAAATTTTCAAAGCCTCATTAATTTGCCATTAGCTCAAATATTTCATATATATTCTTGTTGCCCTAAATTTATGTCATCTATTCTTCGTTGAATAAATAATTATAAACAAATAATATATATTTCAATCCAATTTAGATACTAATAAAATTAACCAGTGTCGTGGTTTGACACTGGGAATATTATTGTGAGAGACTTATTCCACTTCCATCTTTAGAATATATTGAATCTTTATTATGCCAAAATAAATAAAATAATAGAAGGGTTTGAAGTAATTTTGATGTATCTGTAGTTGAATTTGTTAGGTATGTTTTAATATCTGAATAAAATACCTCAGTGAATCTATAGAACTATCATTATTGACTAAAAAAAATTAGATGAGCCTCTCTAACTGTAATTAATATTAAAAATTATTTCAAAGAATTTACAAATATACAAAAAAATAAATACCATTGACTTATTAATACTAAAAACTACTCAATACGGATTTTCCACTAATTATATAATTAAATTGACGATTTCTTATACTGATGTTCAAAGTAATTTTATTTAGTTATAAAGAAAGAGGTAAAGATTAGGATAACGGAAATAATTCATTTGTTTTATTAAAAAATAGTATTTCAAATAACTAAACATGAAATAATATGCCTACTACAATTTTATATGATTATTTTAAATAAACTTTTTAACGCGAATTATCCGGAACGCATCTTTAAATTTAATATAAAATCAATATCTTCATTTACGCGGTAATCCATTAATTTTAAATGTTTTAAAACACATATCTTGATACAATTGCGTTATTTCCATCATATTTTTTTGCAAAAATCAGTTTATTATTTAGATATTTTATATATTTTAGGAAAAATGTATTATTAAATAAATGCGAAAAAAACGATTTCTTTATTTAAAAATGTTAAAAATCATTACTTTAAATATTTCCATAATATATTTGTTAAAAATAGGTTAAGATGAGATATAATTTAATGACCATGTTCACCCTTATCAATATAACTACGTGTATCGATTATATTTCTCTTCAGATAATTTCCAGTCACGTGTATTTAAATCTCAATGTGATACGTGTAATTATATCACCATGTTATTATAAGCTCAAACTATCCGATATTTAGCAAAGTGCAATCAATCATAATCTCCATTAAATGTTATTATCGGATTATATGCCATTCAATACACAAATAATCGGCGGGGCCTATTAACTACGCATAACCATTAAATTTAATTTTGCATATTATTCTACATCATAAATGGCTATCGTCGATAATACAATTTTACTACTGGCGTTTGCCAAATATTTGCACAATAATTTCATGACACAATCGTTATTATACGTTCGTTAAAAAATACAATATTCATTTTTATTTTAAAATTAACGATACCGGGGATATTCTAAAACCAAAAAAATATCATCGGTGGTTTAAAAAGTTTGAAAATCGAAATCATCAGTCATTCTCTTTCTTGAGTTTTTTGAGTCGTGAAGCGATTACATATTATTATATTTTTTATATATGATATTAATGATTCCCCTTATGGAGGACCATTGACATGGTTTTCATGGGAATGTATAGTGCAGTGGTTTCCCGTTGCCTTCTGCACCGCAGTGTTTATTTTTATACTGAAGAGCGCTGCTGCCCGCTTCCCAGCTTATATTTTTGATAATTATTTTTTTGTGAAATGAAGGTCGTCAGCCCTCACTCCACCCCTCTGTTGACCAGCGTCACTTAGAAGTATTCAAAATGGTCCCCCATCTGAATACTATCTGCGCTTATTGGCAATTAATTTTAACAATCGTAATTTTATTGCAACTACCTCCAAGCTATGACGGGTTTTTCTTTCTTGAGTTACATTTTATGAAATTCATTTCTGAAAATAATGACTCATAAGCATATGTTTTGAAGAGAAAATTGATAATATTTCCCTCGCTAGTTTTTTTTAAATCGCTAAAGATTTCTGGAATGGCGTTCTAAGTTCTCATTATTTATTCTTTTGCATTTTGTCAAAATCAACATATTTTTGTTTCCATATCGAACTCGATTGGAATTCGATAATTTGCATTTCAATGTCTTCCAGATTTAGCCACTCGAAAATATCCAAATTGAGGTCATCTGCTGATAGTGTGTCTGGATATAAAATAAATTTTAGTTTTAGTTTAGTTTTAGTCAATAACAAAAAAAGGATCCTTCAAATTGATAAGTGGAGGCCTCTCTCTATAAAAATAAAAATTGGATTGGAACTTTTAACTCATCCACTCTATTCACCGGATCTCACACCGTCGGATTACCACCTTTTCATATCGTTAGAACATACATTAAGAAGTAAAAAAAAATAATGTCGTAGAAGTGAAAATGCACTTTTCCAAAACGCAGCATTTTAATGAAAAATCGAAGGATTTTTTTAAAAAAGGAATCGAACAACTGCCTTTACGCTGGCAAAAAGTGTTGAAAATTATTTTGTTATTCTGTTTACATTGATTTCATACTAAATAGACCCCATTGGTCGACGCCGTTGGTTTTGGGCCGCCGTGATGGATCTGTTAATGTATATATAGACAATTTGGGTTAAAATTATTTATTAAAGATATATAAACAGGGCTAATAATCACTTGCGACCGGCTACTTGAGACTCGTTTTGGGCAGATG
>JAGXCT010035917.1:0-41149 GCA_022495035.1 Philopotamus ludificatus | reverse complement strand
TTGATTTGTAAAAAGGTGCATTTGATTTATAAAAAGATGCATTTGATTTGAAAAAAGGTACATTTGACGTGAAAAATCTGTATAAAACAAAAATATGACAAAATAAAGTGAAATGTTTTTTTATTAAAAATCCTAAAAAAACGAAATGAAATCTCACTGTACTGCAAATTTATCTGTATTTTTCATAATGTTAGCGGCGTTATTGTGAATCGGCGTAAACCGAGTGCTACCTGTATTTTAATTTTCTTGACGATTAATTATACTAGATTTCACAAAATCGTTATATTTTATTATTTATTTACAGCAAACCCTTCTATAACGCTGCTTGCTATACCGTGGCTTTCTATAACGAGTTCGACAGTCCCACCTATAGCGCTCCCTCCTAGAACGTACATTTTTAAGGTCTATTACTTTTCTCAAATAACTCTTTTAATGTATGTACATGTCAACATTTTTTTGTATTTGTCTAATAAGTCTAAAGAATAAATATAAATAATCATTTACCTTTTATTGTCCGCAATTGCGAAAAAAAAATAAAAACAATGATATAAGTACGGTCGCAATATTTTTTATTGCTCGGTACAGGATGCGAGCGAGAAAAAATATCGTGGGGTGATAATTTATTAAATTGATCTTAATCATAGATAAATGAATAAATCTTTCACATTCGTCTCAGATTAGATTTTAATTTTCTTCGATATTGATTCTGTTTTTATTCCTTTTATGCGTATTTTAAGACAATGAGAAATCTAACCTTTTAATATGGATTTTATTGCATCAAAACATCAAAGATCAAGAAATTTTCTCAACAAAATTTATTTAATTCGAAATATTTGCAGAAATGTCTCGTTTTTATTAGTACATTCTTCGTTAACGGATGCGTATCAAGTATAGTAAACCCTCCTTTAACGTTTCCTGCAAATCGCTGTTTTCCACAAAATTCTAATATTTTTATGGTCAATTTAGATATTTCGTCAAGGAATTTTGTAAAAAGCAGGGATTTAGAGGAAACGCTATAGGAGGGCTGATCATTGATCCTAATTTGGATTAAAAATCGAGTGTTTTACCCGTACGAAATAATTCATATTAAAAAAGCTGTTGTAAAGATGTGATTTTTTTTAATTTTATTCGCTCATGCTTATTGTCATAATCCGCATGTTGACAGCTTAGCTTTCAAGATTATTTATACCTAGCGATCTGACTCGCATTCGAATAGTCTATTAAACCTAGAGGGCAACTATCGCAACCTTGACCACAGTTATTATTCGATTAATCGATCATCAAGCGCTTATACGGACACTTTGAGCAAATAGTCGGACACCGAGAAATTAGTCGGACACCGAGAAATTAGTCGGACACCGAGCAATTAGTCGGACACCGAGAAACTCGTCAGGTCCCTAGTATAATTTTTATCAATCATTTTTTATAAAAAAAATAATATTTTAAACATTGATTAGTTATTTTAACACAATTAACTATTTCAGTTTTCCACGAGTTATAATTCAATATATTTATTTGATATCTATCTACATTTACTTTTTATTGTTCGATTCGATTTTTTACATAAAAAAAGGTATTAAATATCAAAAATTCGGGCTCATCATTCACTGTTATCCCGACCCCCCTGACATTGCATCCCCCCGGCAGAGTTCATTTCCGAAATGAAAAATAGCTGAAAGTAATAAGCCTTTCAGAGTCTTACGGCCAACCCTAAAAGCGGCCCTTATAAATTAATTATCTGTCTTCGAAAGAAGATAACTTTAGCTTTCACGATGATTGAAGAGCCTCGTCTAAACTTTCGCTCAAAATAATCTTCTTAAAATAATACGAGGCGCGCGGAATATTTTAAGAATTTTCAGAGTCAATTAAACCCGAATAAAAATACTATAAATCTGAGAAAGTGTATGAAAAAAAATATAATATTCGCCGGCGAGGAGAGGGTTAATTAGCATCATGGTGTTTTCCCTGTACCCTTATAACCCTGGGCACAGTAATTACCCTCATTATACGTATGCATGTGTTTGCTTGTATATACAATTTAATTGTGGAAACTTTTTTATATATTTTAATGATCTTCATTAGTATTATAATATTTTAGCATAGTTAATTTTGCCAAAACAATGTTATTCATATTTTATGCAAATTTTAATCCAACGCATTTAATTTAAAACAATATGTTTAATATAACAAATTTATATATAGAGTGATTAATAATGTTGTTTTTTATTTTTTTTCAGGTAAGCCTAAGCATTTTTCCGTAATATTTGAGTATACGTGTATTTGGTGAGTTTATTTATTTATATAATTTTCTATGTCCGAAATTAGTTTATATATATTTTTTTTATTGAAGCTCATATAAAAGCACACCATAATATATTAGTAATACAAAGCCATTCTTCAAAAAAGACAGCGGGGTCATGTGATGAAATATATTCCCCTGAAAAAATACCGCTTTCAAGGGATAAAGAGTTCCGCATAAAGGTTAACTTTTTTTTTTCTGTTCTGACCTACATAATAAAGAAAAATGGAAAACTGATATTACGCAATCATATTTTTATTAAAAAGAAAATGTCGCCGTGGAATGCTGCATCTCTGTACACTTCGCTTCCTTCCTCAATATCCATGCCGAGAGCTCTGAACCATTCTGTACTTCCGGTCTATTCGCGGATCTATTTTTTGCTGCCCCTTTTATAGCTGACTAGCTTTTCTTACGAACTTGAATACCCCGATAGCGTATATCTACTCACTCTAAAAACAACATGTATTTATTTTATTCCATTATTTAAATATATATTAAACGACACTTAATATCAGTGGTGCCCAACCCTTTCAATGCCATGCGCCAATTTCAACTAGAGTATTTTTCTACCTTTTTACATTCATGTTAGAAAAATTAATCATGTCAGAAACATTTTGATTTAAAAAAAAGTCTCATCAGTGACATTAGCTCTCCGTCAGTACACTCACTGATCAGTTTATTACTATCTAATTTTAGATTTTCTATACATGATTTTATTTGTTGTATATATCTGATCCTCTTATTGATTATAAATTGATGAAAAACGATATAATAACCAAAGATATCCGCGCTAAAAAATATATAATATTGGTATCCTTTTGAAGCTCTTTCAGTAAGCTTTCTATGCTATTTTTTTGGCTCATAGTATAAAATGCAACCGTTATAATTTTAAAAGACATTTGCGGCATTTTAGACTGTTTGATCAAGGATTGAAATCAAATTAGGTTATACCTTGAATCCTCGTCAGTGCTATAGATGTATTTATTTATTTGACTACGATGGATGGATGGCATTATAGAATGATTCCAAAGCACCATACACCCATATAAAGATTTGATGAATTTTCCAAAGATGAAGGGAATATAAGTGTCTCACAATTGCATTCCCTCCAGTGTCAAACTACGACACTGGTTTACTTTATTAGTACTTCAATTGGATTAAAATTTATATTATTTGTTTATAATTATTTATTCAACGAAGGATAGATGGCATTAAATTAATTAATACAAACTACCTACATAAATATGTGCAGTTCTATTCCCTTCCATGTACAAACCCCCTTGTCAGTATTTTAAAAAAATCCCCGAATTCATAGTTTTTAAGGTTTTCTTTCTGTGTTTAGTTATATGATTTGAGAATAATTCACTATGAATTACTAAAACCTAGTCAAATTCTTATTTGTATTGTGCCCAAAGAGCAATCAAATTTAAAAAAAAAACAACAGAATTTTATGAAAGAGGTCACGACGATTCGAAACTAACGCCGCTGGCCGATGGGGTTTATTTTGTATGAAAATAGACCCCAAAAATTTCAAGTCAAGAATTTATGAATTCTTAGACATTTTAAAGAAAATGGATTATTCTATGAATAAAAATAGTCAGTCATTCATGATATATGTTAGTTGAAAAATCCAAAATATCGACCAAGTATAATTTTTTTCTACAGAATGGCCCAAAAGTCATAACACACTATTTTATAATGGAATAACTTTATATTTTCTTATTAATTCACTTTTATTCCTTCATAAACAGAATAATTTGTATTTAGTTTTGAAAAATACATCCATTAAATAACTACCATTTTGCTCTTCACACTGACGCGCTCTTTCTAAGGCTTGAATCATCACCTGTCGTAATGTTTCTTGACTTATTCCTTTAAGTTCTTCACGGATATTGGCCTTTAATTGCTGAATGGTTCGAGGATTGTTACGGTATACTTTATCTTTCAAATACCCCCACAGGAAGAAGTCTAGAGCAGTTAGGTCAGGTGAGCGTGGCGGCCAAATAATTTCAGAATTTTGTGAAACTATCTTTCTCCCAAAAATTTGCCTCAAGAGTTTAGTTGTCAGGCGAGCTGTATGGGCAGTAGCACCATCTTGCTGCCACCATACCTCTGGGGTGTCCAAGACTGCAGGACGCACGAAATTCTCCAACAATTCTCGATACCTTTCGACAAAGTAGTAAGGTCCAAGAACCTTTCCTGCAGTTACACCACACCAAACTGTTACTTTTATGGGATGCAGACTATATTAGTAGACTATTCTTGGATTTTCTGTCCCTCAGAATCGCACATTTTGTTCGTTAATAAATCCATTTAGATGGAAGTGGGCCTCGTCGCCCATAATGAGATTGGGAATGAAATCGGCTTCTTGCCATGCCAATTCTAGGATCTGGATAGCATACGCTAATCGATTTCGATAATCTGCTGGCTTCAGTTCCTGCACTAGCTGTATATTATACGAATAGACATGCAGCATCCTTTGAATCCTCTCGAGCGAGATTCGGAATATCTCCAACTGCTGGGACCGCCTTCGAGTTGACATTGGAGGCTCTTCTTCAATGCTTCGGCGTACACGCTAAATGTTGTCCTGCGACCTCCCTGAACGTGGCCTCCTAGCACGTGATAAATCACTCACAGACCCCTAAATTTGAAAGCGCCGGAATAAAAGAAGTATAGTTTGTTTATGTGGTGGTTTTCTGCCCCAACATGACTAGTTTGTTCTATATAGAATTCGATTATTTTAACACATTGCTCAGTCGTGAATTTCTCCATAATTAATTTCCAAGGATAACGCTTCAATAATTTGAAATCAAATTTAAAAAAATAATTAATTGTAGAAAGTAATTTGAATTTTCAATGGTGTTGTGACTTTTGGGCAATTCTGTACTAATTAATGCGACGCGCAGGTTTTTTATTGAATAATTGGGGTCCCTGATAGACCCCATCGGCACGGCTAGGTTAAAAACTGCCTATTCTCTAAAGGAAGATCATAGATATCAACGGAAAATATTTAACATAATAATATTGCACAATAATAATATGACATGTCTTTCCGCGCGGAATTGTCGGCGCTGATTTGTCCCGCACCGAATTGTTACGAAACCGATTACTTAACGGTATCACCTTGACATTAATCCAAGATCGCAACGTTCAAGTCCACCTTTAAATGGATTACTACATCGATAACGTGTACTAGCTTCTAATTTTATATGAAAATATATATATTAATTATTAGTAATTATAATAATAATAAAACTCAGTTATAATAATGTGTATTTATGGAATTATACATGGAATATGGAATATCCACATGAAAATTCAATTCTGTCATTATGTCGTGAGAAACGACCCGGGGTCCACAATATCGCTAATCTGCCGGGATACCGCAGATTTGTTACATCATTCTGTCATCTGGGCGGGCACGCTGCCAAAAATTCTGAATACCCTATACTCCCGCATTCATATAACTCAACTGTTGATTCCGACATATGAAATATACAATTTATCACGGATTTTATTGCTGGATCTCGTGTATTCGAATTGTGACAATGGCGGACAGGGTTGGGGAAACATTTCCCCCGGCTTTCATTTCGGCGAAGGAGTTCGCTGTCGGAGTTTAGGCCTTGCATTGTATCGACGGAAACAAATACTTCTCAACTATTGACTTTACACTTCAGCGTTCGGGAGTTTGCCGTTTTGTGTCGGGGGAGTCGCAACTCCCCGATTGTTATTGAAATTTTAACTTTTCAATGCTTTCGATTCGCAGATGTTAAAAATAAATATTGTACAGAAAATATTATCATTAAAAAAATCTTTAATCTTTTTCATCTATCAATCGCTTTTATGTTTAAATGTTAATTTATCGTGTTGTTTTTTATTTCAAAATTTAAAAAAAAAGTAATAAAAAATAAACTTTTAATCTATTGAAGCTCTCATTTTAGAGCTTTGCCGCATCTGTGGACCATTGTCATTGTTTTCTTTTGCCCATCAGCCAAACAAAGAGCTCCATAATTTGTAGGTATAACATTCAGTTATTGTTGTGCAATTAACCGCGACAATTATACGACAT
Organism: Philopotamus ludificatus; assembly: GCA_022495035.1. Taxonomy (NCBI): domain Eukaryota; kingdom Metazoa; phylum Arthropoda; class Insecta; order Trichoptera; family Philopotamidae; genus Philopotamus; species Philopotamus ludificatus. The sequence continues at coordinate 34,781 of JAGXCT010035917.1, read as the reverse complement.
AAACGGGTTCCACTGTATTTATTACCCCGATTCTTACCACGAATTCACATTTTCCCTCTAATTACGTTTTTTTTATCAGTTCCTTCAAAAACGTCCGCCACACTTTCTCGTACAGTCCCATCCTCTACCATAGGCATAATCATTATCTTTGGGCGTTTTTTTAATAGCATATCTATTAACCTAGCCGTAACGATGGGGTCTATTTAGAACCCCAAGTTTTGATTTTTCTCAAATAATTCTTATATCACAAACTTTTTGTATTTGTCTAAAAAGTCCACAATTGCGAAATAAAAAAAAAACACAATATTCGCTTCTGTACGTCGCGATATTTTTGTAGCTCGCATCCAGTATGTGGTGACACGTGCCGCGAAAATCTGGCGTTCGGTCTACCAGCGGCATGTCCTCAGCCCGCGTCATATTAATTAGTAGTAAAATCCAAAACGTCGACCCAATTTTGAAGCATATGAATAACAGTGGCGTACTGTGGACTTGATGTTGGGTGTGCTGAATGTGGATAAAAATACAGTTTTTTTTTTAATGATTTTTATTATAATTTATACAATAATTCAATTTTTCAAGTAATATCAATGGAAAAAAATACTATAAAACAAAAAAGAAAAGCACATTTTATGATAGTTCCATTAAAAAAATTATGTCGCGAAAACGAAAAATAAAATTGATATATAAATAATAATAAAATTCATTAAAAAAACTGTATTTTTTTACCACATTCAGCACACCCAACATCAACACAACCGTACGCCTCTGATGAATAACCATATTTATTCTTCGAATAATCCATTTCTTTTAAAAAATATCATCAATATCTTGACTTGATTTGCTTGTGGTCTATTTTCCATTATAAATAGACCCCTTCGGACTACGCTGATATTTCAAGCCGCCGTGACAGATCGGTTAATGGGTGTTTTATTTCTGTATTTTTAATACTAGGTTTAGTTTGTTATTATTTAGTGTTTGTATTATCATAATTTTCTTACATGCACAACATTTTCAAATTTGTTGCTGGCCCGTTGTAAAAAAAAGGTTGCTCATCCCTGATATCGACTAATATAATATAATAGCCTTCAGTGAAATAATTCAAAATGTTACTTTTTGATTTCCAGTATTGTTTATAATTTTTAGATATTTTTTAAAATATACAAATAATATTTTTAATTATCTATAGTGTAACTCTATTAATATCAGAAATAAAAGCTTTCCCATGCCTCAATTTTGTACTCTAACGAGATTTGTTTTTAATTAAAAAGTAAGTGTATTGACTTTAGTAGCCGATAACAAACAGACATCTAAAAAAATAATAATAAATATATACAGGTTTTTTAAGTCAAATACACCCTTTTGCAAATTAAATACACCCTTTTGTTTTTTTTGTATTGTTTTCTATTGAAATGTCTATTAAAAAGAGGTCAATTTGATTTGCGAAAAGGTGTATTTGATTTGCAAGCGGGTGTATTTGACGTAAAATACCTGTATGACTTTTTAATGAATTTCTAATCTCTTAATTATATATTATTCATACAGTTCTTTTACGTCAAATACACCCTTTTACAAATTTAATGCACTCTTTTGCAGATCAACTACATCCTTTTACAAATCAAATACCCCCATTTGTAAATCAAATTGGCTCTAATTTTCAAAAAGGTTAATTTGATTTGCAAATAGTTGTATTTGATTTGTAAAAAGTTGTATTTGAATGGCAAAAAATGTATATAATTTGCAAAGGGTGTATTTAACGTGAAAAAACTAGATTATAATAAAAAAAGTATTGATTTATTTATAAATTAGTAATATATGCAAAGTGTTCCAGTTTCAAAGATAATCGCTGTTCTTTAATAGCTCTTCCGAAACATTATCAGCACCCTCTTCATCTGCATTCAGGTTACAGATTAGAGTTTGATAGTTTGACGTAGACTGGGTTACAATGCGCTGTCTAGTGTTACCCCGAGCGTAATGTGTAAACTTGATGAAACTATTGTAAATTTAGCGTAGAACGGTCCTCCCCTCCGTATCACAATGGCCGTGTTGTTCCTCCGCACCGGCCTAGTTATTCCCAGTTTATAGACCCAATTTGCATCTGGTCTTTAGATCGAGTAGCAGATTTGATGAGCCACTCTCCGATACGGTCGTGATTGATGAAATGGAGAGCACTCTCGTCCGCTTCGCTCCTTTGTTCTTAATTTTTCATTTCGTCCACACGTTCGCACTCACCCCGTGTGTGCAACGCAACACGTTGGAAAAAAATCTCCGTGGAAAAAAAATCCCTACCAGTGAGCCCCCATCTGGCGTTGTGTTGGAAATGGGGTTGGAAATCGGGGAAAAAAATTGAAATATTTCATACGTTTTTTTTATATTTGCGCCGACGAAAAGCCAGTAACTCGCTCGTGCGTCACGCTCGTTTTTCAATTGCACACAGCATTTGTTTCCACACGACCAATGGTATTTTCATTCTGTGTCGAGTGGAACTATAGAAAAATAGTTATATTTAACACAGTAATAGTTTTGGTTAGTAATAGCATTTCTATTAAAAAAATATAACTCGATAAAACAGCAATATCAATATGATTTCATTGGAAAAACAATTCGTATCTACCCCGACGATTGCGCCCCGAGAGAAATAAACAGCGTCATATCCTCGCCGCAGTTTTAAATCCATACAGTTTTTTAATGACATTGTCTGGAATATATTAGAGGTATTAAAAAAATGGACGTTTTTTTGGTTGACCGTTTTTGAGAATTGGTTGCACTTGAACTGCCCCCCTTTAAAATTGGCTTTTGTGTTATTTTGGTGATCATTTGGAGTATACTGAAGTGTTTAAAAAAATTAAAAAGTAATCCAACTTTATCAATGAAAAAAAATGCAAACAATCTCGGATACTCATTTTACAGCGTTTAACCTAGCCGTGATGCCGATGGGGTATATTTGGGACCCCATTTTTTTAATATAAATCCTAAATGTCCTCATTTTTTTGTATTTGTCTAAAAAAAGTCTAAAGAATATAAATAATCATTGACCTTTATGGTCAGCAATTGCGAAAAAAAGTATATGTCAATTCTTTTTTGAGGTCTATTTTCATACAATAATTTCATAAAAAATATACCCCCATCGGCCAGCGGCGTTGGTTTAGAGCCGTCGTTGGTTTAGAGCCGTCGTGACAGATTAAGAGTTCGTAAAGATTTGATGAACGTGATAATATATTACATAATTCGTGATTTGGACCTTAGCGAGCTTTTACTCTTGCCTGTGATAGAAATAAAGACATATTTATTGATGAACAATAATTAAAGACAGCTTTTAGGTTAGACATGTTATGAAAGAAATGGATGTGACGCGTGCAGCCCCTTTTACTCTCTGGTCATTGGGATCTAGCAGTGACGGCAATCATGATGGTCTAGTGCAGTGGTTCTTAACCGGGGGTGCGCGCACCCCCAGGGGTGCGGGAAGGTATTTCCAGGGGACAGCTCTAACAAAATATTTTTTTGTGATATTTGAAAACTACTTGAATTTTTCCAATGGCTTCGCCCAATTGTTTCTTTGTTGAAATGTACTATATTATAAAATGTACATATTTTTTTAAATACACAATATATTTCTCAAAAAAATGTAGTTTTTAAATTAAAAAATTGAATGGGGGTGCGGGAGACCTATTTTCAGATTCAAAGGGGGTGCGGGAAACCTATTTTCAGATTCAAAGGGGTGCCGATCACTCAAAAGGTTAAGAACCACTGGTCTAGTGCCAAGAGTATCTGCAAGAGGTTTTCTACGGAACTATGTACTCTGCTTTGGGGAATTTGTGGCCAAAGGCAGTGACTGAAGGGGACTTTAAGACTTTGTTTATATTGGAGAATATTGCTCTCTGGACAGCGTGATCTGAATGTAAGTGATGGTGATATTTATGAAGAGCTGATTAATCAAGTTCTACAGGAACTTGAGAAAGATAATCTCAAGATTTATTTATATATTTGACTACAGTGATCCATTCCCTTTAACAGAAAATTTTCAAAACACCACCCACGCTTATAAAGATTCGATAAAGATTCTCAAGATGCAAGGAAATTGAGTCTCTCACACTAATATTCTCCCCAGTGCCAAACCACGACACTGGGGAATTTTAATATTATTATAGTTGGATTGAAATTTATATTATTTATTAAAAAATATTTATTTAACGAAGGATAAATGGCATTAAATTCATTAATTCCTACAAGCCTAACACTGATTAAAATTAAAATTGATCACACACTCTTTTCGAGTTTAGAGACGGAAATAGAAGAATCCATTATTTTACATTGCCTATTGGATGGATGTCCAAAACTTTGCAGAGAAGTACCATCCCAATAAAGACAGATCAGACAAGGTCACATTTCCAAAACATCTCGTAGAAAAGCCTGAAACAAAGTTCTTTGAACCGATTTTTAGTAAAGATGATCTTCAACCCGGTTTTTTGGAAAAGCATTATTTTCTTTACTGTCTCTTATTGTCCTGCCAGCAACTAGTCTTGTTTTTTTTTATAATAACTGATACTTTTTACATTAACCATTATCATTTTCCTTAAAAAGAGAGTTTATCTTAGGACTATTATCTGAACCTGCGAATTGATTACTGACAAGCTCAGAATTAGAGGCATTTTTTAACCACTTTTTATATAACTGAATGGTTTGGTTTTCGTAAGACAAGTAATTCATGTGTTCAACTATCTACCAACCTTAATAGCTCAAGAAAAAATGACAATACATACAAAAGGTTAAGTGATGTCTAAGTATTTTATACAACTTCTTTAATGTATAATATATTATTCTGTATTATTTATAGGAAACATTTGTTTGATATAAGTCCTAGGATCTGGTATATATAATATTTGGTATCTGGTAATGGTCGTATACCGAGGTACCACTGTATTTATTTTTTCGACAGGAAATATACGTCGACACGGAATTATTACGAAACCATTATTTTTTAATTTGAAAATAAATATACATTTTGATAAATAAATAGTTAGCAGAAATATTTTGTGTAAATCAAGAGTAAAATAAAAAAAAATCTTGCATATTATTTTCTAGTCCTTTTTCGATTTATCGATCCGTTGAACCACGACGAGGCTACAGCCTCTGTTGTTTTCCCTAGTTATTTTCTGAGCAGATTTAATTTACGTCAGGAATTTAAGCAATAAAGCCAAACTCATGAAATCTTGAACAAAATTAAATAAAAATTGCAATGAAACTGGTTTAATAAAAGCTTTACGAACAACTGAAAATATGCTGAAAAAAATCAGAAACAAATATGTATCTTTTAAAATTAATTTAAACGACTTTGTCACGAGATTACATATAAAAAGATTTTGACCTTAAGATATGCCATGTAAATTAAAACAAAAATAGGTTCTAATCATTTTAGTAGTATAATATATAAAAAAATCCAAATATAAACATCATTCTTATATATAGCGTGTATTATATCGCATTACACGTATCGTGCCAGTTAATGAACGATCCAATATAATATACGACTTGTCCCGATATGATTAATGACGTACAAACAAACACCAGACATTCTTTCGGCTGATGATGCCGCTGAAAAGAGAAAAAAGGAGGTGTCGATGTCACCTGTCAAATTAATAATGGCGAGGACCACGTGCGTTTATGGCGCGAAAATAAATTGTGACAGTTTTTCGTGCACAATGACAAATGACGGACGCGTCGTTAATTAATTTTGCGGACATATTGAGAAAATTCAGCGAATATGTATATCAAGTTGTGCGAAATAAAATTAGCGATAAGAATACATATAACTAAGTTAGAGAACCAAACGTAATATCGAACTTAGATGACCAGTATTTTCTAAACTTTGGCTGATTATCCACCTAAATACATAAAATTGATCCTTTAAAGTAAAATTAGAGTCTAAGTTATCTTTCATCTGTCCGATTACGGCTGGGGTCCCTTAACCCTTTCAGTGCGGGGCGCATGACGTACATGCGCGAGATTCTTTAAAAACTTTAACTTGTCGTTACATGTAAACTAGACCGAGTTAAGTGATGGTGTTTGTTTTAAAAATCAGCTAATAAACGCAGCTATCAATAAATATACAACATATCACAAGAAATTTATAGGAACCATGTAATATGTGAATAGTGACGATTCAAATCTCGCGTGGTGTCTCATTCAAATCTCCGCAATAGTATCGGTGACGTATCTCGGCTCAGGGGTTGTTAAGGGTGTTCCACGTACATTATGTTCCACATACACGTGTACGGATGTAATGGTATAAGAAAATTGCATTTCGCATTTTTGATTTTGATTCGCATTCCCATTTTTTTCTCACTTAATCCCTGTTTGAGCAATTGATATTTTATTCGATTTATTATTACGAAAATAAAGCAAATCGAGTTTATTTTTTTAGTTGAAATGGAAGAACATATTCTAATAAACATGTTTGCATAAATCTTTTATAGAAAAATGGTTTACAAATTTATAAACAAATAATTTGGTCCAAAACGGCGCCGCACTCAGATGCAGAACCGTGTTTAGACCCGCCGCATTGAAAGGGTTAAGGATCGAATCTCTCCCCACTTTTGTTCTCGTTCTCCACGAGTAATATTCGTATTCCAAAAAAATAAAAAAAAAACACTCTTGGCGCTATACACCGATGACACGCCATAATCAGCCGCAGTAGAAGCCCCAACCTCATATATAAAACATTGCAAATATGTTTAAACAAACTACAAAAGTGGTGTGACAAATGGGTAATTCAAATCAGCCTCTCAAAGACACAGGCAATAAATTTTCTTAAAAAAAGAATATTATATTCACCAAATATTAAAATTAAAATACCCCCATTTCGTGGAATTCTAAAGCAAAGTACCTCGGGGTCACTTGTATATTCAGTAATAAAGAAAATCGACACAAGTAACGCGCTCCTTCGTTTTCTTAAAATACTTCCTTATAAAAATGCTCCCTCTTAAAGGCCTTGTTAAAAGATATGCCACTCCCTTTTACGATAACCTTAATAAATTAATAAATATAAACCCATCCATTTCCTCCCTCTCTAACTATGATCCTATATTCTCCCTATCCTATCATAGAATTCCACCACCGAAAACTATTCTACTTCCTTAAAAAAAAAGATAACACAAATAAGAATTTTGACATATTTAGCCTAATTTAGTTAAAATTGTTTCCAACTTAGCTTAAAATAATTTAAAAACTTAAATTTAAACTTCTTAACAACCTTTAGCTTGGTTATCTTCTTATCTCTTTTTTTCTTCTACTTTAATTTCAACATAATAAACCTAATAAGGACTTCTTCGCTTCTGTGTCTGATTACACTTGGTTCATTAGCCTTCATTTATTTTATTTTATGTCTTTTATTTCATATTATGGTTTTCCCATTATTTCCTTTTTTCATATTATTTTTTTATAGATCTTCAATATAGGTCTTCAATAGATGAATTAGTAATAGTGGAAAAAAAACCATTATGCATCATATAAAGTTAAACCTGTTTTTGTGCGGTGGATAGGGACCGCATAAAAATGCACATAAAATTATATCTAAATAGAAGAAATAATAAATTTACCTTTAATTTTCGCATTGAAATTAAGCTTTTCTTAATGATCCAGGGGTATGCAAGCACTTTGAAGTGTGGTAGTTAACGAATGTGATTATATAGTGCAGTGATGGCGAACCTATGATCCGCGGATCAGACACTGACCCACGAAGCCTTTTGGATTTAATAAACTATTTTTTTCTGAAATTTATAATCTGTTTGTCAATTTATCAAAAAAAATAAAGCTCTTTTTTATTTAAAAAAAAATACAATATTAATGCGAATTTTCAAGCATGAATTGGTTAAATAATTTAATGTTTTTATGTGACAACATTCAGTATTTCAATTATACTAATTAATTATAATAATGTTAAAAAGCATTAAAATATTTATGACGTATTTTGCCATTTTTATAAAAGATTTGGTAATGAAGATCACATAACCCTCCTCCTCCTTTTCAAGTGACGCCACGAGTTTACTATAAAAAAAATAATAAACAAAAATTTTACTCACTTCTCGAAAAGGTTCGCCATCACTGATATAGTAAGATAATATACATTTTACTATGCAGTCATATTTACTATGCAATCATACTGCAAAAAAAACTGCTTTTTTTTCATATACCGCATAAAAAAAATGTTGATAATCCCAATATTTCATCGTTCCTTTAAATCTTCTCTCGATCAAGAAAAGTATAGAAATAAATAATTAAAGATTTTACTAGATGTGAAAAAAATCCTAATGTCTCTTGCACTACGTACTGCCCATGTTATATTAATTATATTTTCGTATACATTATACAATTTGCTTGGGGGTGCTGCAGCTCCGCAGTGTATATGGTCAAACCGCTTCTGATTATAATGATAATAGATCCCATTTTATTATCTAATAATATATTAAGGGCCTATGCCAATTTCAGGGGGTGAATGTGGTTCTAACAACCCATCACCCCCGTATCCTTTAAAGGACTCTCAAATAAAATATATTGTCATTGCTTGTGAATATAAATAATTAATAATGGTTAAATTTCAAAGCATCAATCGTCTATAGTTAGATAATAATTTTAAAGGTGCAACTGTCTTAGGTTGTAAAACTCAGAATCATCCCTTGACGAGTGTTATCAATTATTCTTAGTATTTATTTCGTCGAGAGGTTAACTAATGCTGTTCATCTATTGTTAGATAAATGAATAAATAAATGTGAATAACCTCTGTATAAGGGTATGCTAATTCCATCGATCGATTTAATTAATTTTCATGTAAAGGGTGTGGTGGATTTTATTACATGTAAATAAAAAAAGATATTCGTATGTAAATGAATAAAATTTCTCTTCATTTTTATTAGGGGTGTTACAGTTCTTTGAAATTATCTCCGAAGGTCATCTTTGTTAATTATTCCTTTGTGAGCCCTTTACAGCGCGATTCTCATCAACTTTTCGATTTTCCACAATTTCCACGCGGTAAGGAAACTCCGCTAATACAATCGTCGACTGAATGCAAATTAATCTGCTCAGCTCCCAACGGTATAACCTTACAATACGACCAAACGAACTCGAGCGTCTTGATCTTGCACCTCCATCCGGCGTTATAAAACCCAACCCCTCCACCCCGTAAAACTTCGTCATTGTTGTTTTCGCAGATTTCAAAAACTCGCGGAAAATATGCGAAATGTAATGACCCATTCAGCGGAAAGAAATGTATTATGCGAAATGTAAATTCCGACAGTGTTCCTGAAAAAAAAAATATTGTATGGAAACATTTTCGACCTTGGCATGTCGCTTTTCATATATACACTTATCGCATTATATATATTTTTTTTTGTATGCGAGATTAAAATCGAATAATCGCATAAGCTACTTTGGCCACTTAGTTTTAACGGCGACGTCGTATTAAAACAATAAATTCGGTTACTTTTGCTCAAGAATTTTGTTAATTGAGCGTGATAAATATGTACTGTGTAACTAGGTTTACTTTGGAAGAACGTGTGTATGATAATACGACTGGCCGTGTTGTCGACCTTCGTAAGGTCGCGTATTTGATCGGCGCGGTCACCGTGTATAGCGAGGGAAATATTATAATAAAAAAGGAAAAGATGTTCTATGAATTCTAGGAAATCTTTATGACACTGGCTAAAAGGTAAATGCGAATTTTACAACCAAACAAATCCGCAAAATAAAACATTTTTATAGAATTTCTTTCCAATGCTATTTACCCATCGTAAAAAATATATAAGCTAAACTGAAAAGAAATGATAATTTTTTTAACATAATTAATATTGTAGGATTTTTTTTCGCTTTTTTAACAGTTTCGCCTTCAATCAATCTTTCTAATTGGGGACAATAAACTTTAGCTGCAACTAGTTTTGCAACCAAACACAAAGAAATATCTTCTTCAAAGATAATGATGGTCACAGGGTTAAAACTGGTACTGGCGCATGAACGTCATGCGCGCTGCACTGAAATAATTAAAGAAAGTCATTGTTTTTCCTCTCTATATCACCAGAATCAATCCTTCTCAGAAATGGATAGGTCTCATCTCAGCTTAGCGAAAGTTTTGTGATTCCCAAATTAATTGTCTATTTTTTATTGATCCTTTTCAAATGGTCTTGTACTCTTGTTCAGAGATATTCGATATCTTATGATAATTTCTATATGGTTTTTAGTGATCGGTTTCTACTAATCAATTAAAAGCAGCATCATCCAGTTGTAGAGGTCTTCCTGGTCTTAGTTTATCGTTTAAATCTCTATCACCACTTTTTTTTTTGAACCATATATTAAAAGCAGTTTTAAGACTTCTCCATAAATTTAGCAGATAGTCTCGGTATCTTATTTTGGTTTAGCATTTAAAAATAGCATGAAAAATTGAAAACAGTCGACGATAAACTAATGTAAAACGTCAAAACAAAAAAAATTGTCATTACTTTTCGGTTTGCCTTGTATGTCATTTCTAAAACTTACAGTTTTGTTCTGACGTTCATCTGGTGAAATGTCCGCGAAAAAGTTTATACGCTATGTATTACTGAAAAATCGAAAATATAGATCTTGTGATCCTGTGACCGAAAGAGATCGAAAAAAATATCATATAACTAAAGATCTTGCTTCTGCTAATTAGGGAAATACTGTGAAAATCTTCAAGATAATTCCAGATTATACGTATAATTTAGGAAAATCGTTTCGTAACAGAGGTTGAAGTCCAAAGCCACAAAAAGATAACTGGTCTCAAATGGGTCAAGAAATGCTATAATTGGACTGTCTCATAATTGAGCTAAAATTAGATATTTAATTCAATTGGACCAGATGGCAGTTGATTAAAAGTCGCTGAATCCCAAAATAACTTAGAGTATATCGCTCACGTGCCGTGGAAACAGTCTTAAATATAATTGAGAATTTATAAAGCATAATGAATAAAAAAAAGGCAATATTTAAAAAATCGATCTCTCTCACAGAATGTGATTAAAAATAAAATATATCTTTTTTTTATCCTTCTGACGCTACACTATATTTTGGATTTAGCAAGCAGTGGTGTAAAAAATTATAACCATATTATCGCGCTTCTTGTCAAAACATGGCCAAAATACAGTGAGCCCTCCTATAACGCTTTCTTTAAATCGATGTTTTCTACATAATGCTAATAGTTTCAAGATCAAATTACATATTTCGTAAATATTTAAGAGATTGCCGGAGTGAAATAAAAATCGATGCTCGATTGACAGGGGATTTTGTAGAAAACAGCGATTAAGAGGCGCTCGCTTTTATAGAAGCGAGTGTTATAGGAGAGCTATAACGCAATATGGGATATTTGGCCCATAGTATATACTACATATTTTTTAAATAGCCATTTTTTTTTAATTTTTAGTATATTATAAAAGTAACATTGTTATATGGACAAAAAGTTCGTTCACTATAGTCGATATAAAGGAAGGAATTTAAGGGTTTTTGCTCAAAATATTATATAATTTCTTATACATATATGTTTGTATCTATGACGAGAGTTCTTTACAACAAATACAAGTGATACTTATATGCAAGTGGTGCTTCTTTCGAGTGTATGCTACTTAAAATTCACAATTATGCCAAGTCCTGGTAACAATAAAGTTTCATTAACGTGTCTTTAGCTAGTTCTTGCACAACCCCAGCATCACATATCGACAATGTGTCTGCAAGCCGTGCAAATCGAATGGCACGTCAGTAGTCGGCACACGTAGCGCGCAAATCTGTACGTTTCCACCAATGAGGATTTATTATTATGGAAATGAGTTGATGAAACTCGTGTTTGTTTGCTCTTGCGGCCACCTAGCGCAAGATATTAACAGCTGCCGGTGGTACAGCGAAGCCTTCCCGCCCACCACCCCCCCCACCCATCTACCCAAAACCCACCACCTTGGCCCGTGACGTTGTGACCACAGCACGGATATCATCAAAATGTAAATCGGGAACTTGTGTGTTAACCCCCTGTCGGGAGCGTTCCCTCCGACGTCCGTGCAGGCAATTAGCATAGTTTCTAAAACGTATGCAAATCGCTGATAAGTCGAGAGTGGATTCCGTATGGGGTTTTTGTGCCTTTTCAGGTTTATCGTTGCATTAAAAATTAATCCTTTCCTGAAATTCTAAAAAAAAAATACAAGATTCTTTATAATTTTCTTAGATTATTGAGGACTAGCATTGGAATATTATCAGAAAAATAAACAACGCTCGCTTAATTAATCATCGTCCTCGTGTGACTGATTTAATAAAGCAAACGTTTTTTAAGAATTTCATCCTTAACCCCTTGACACCGTAAAATTTACTACTATGGACACATCATTTGTGGATCAAAATATCGGCTTCTGCAGACTGAAAAGTGGAAGGAATAATACAGTTGGAAAGAGAGAAGCTGTTCACATTTTGATTGAGTTAGAAGATCAAGAATTGTTTGTTCCAATTATCTAGCGATAAAAATAATACTGCGGTACTACAACTTCTTTACAAGAAGGATGAGCTTCTAGACACCAAACAATCGTAAAATGAAGTACTTTGGACACATCTTTTTTAGATCAAAGTATAGCTGCCATGCCTACGTAACATTTACAACTGGAGAGGGTTGGGAGCTCTAGAATTGTTCCAGATCGGAAATAATACATGTTTTATTAATACATCTTTAGTACTGTTCCTTTCAATTCTTTTTTAACTATAAATTTAAATATGTAATCCAGATGTTACCAAAGTTTAACGCTTGAAGGCCACAAACGCAACAAATTATAGAAGTTTATCAAGAAGTTCTTCGTCTGATGTCAGTTATAGTTCTGGTGAATTAAATGGGTGATGAATATTCAAAAGGTACTCCTAAATCAATACGACCCTCAAAATTCGATTATGACCTTCCCAAGACCCTGTTGGATTCAAAGTGTTGACAAAGATATTAGGATTTGCAGCTTAAAATGTAGTGCCGATTTGAAATGTGGTGCTACCAAATTAAGCCAAGAATACAAATCTCCTTCATCCTCTACACAAGGAGCGGATGCTTCTGGATACTGCCAAACCCCGCCGTAAAATTGAGTACTTTGAACACATCATTCGTGGACCAAACTGTCACCTTCTGCAAACCATCATGGAGGGTAAAGTAGAAGGTAAACGGTGGCCGTTAAGAAAGAAGCTGTCGTGACTTCGCAACATTTGTAACTAGATCAGATTGGAAGATCCGGAATTATTCTAGCTCGCCAAAAATAGACAATTATTCGTGGAAAACAAGGACATGTAGACTATTTACGTCTAAAAACCGACTAGGCACCCGAAGAATAAAAAGCAGAAGCTTCCATCTCCATGACCACAGTATAGAATCATTTAAAAATTATCTGTATGGGTGTATCCGACAAATAAGCATGTTCTTTACGGTCTGGAGGAGTTACTCAAAAAAAATTAAGAAGCAATACTCCTTTCTTAAAATTGATTTAATTCTTAAACCAACTAATAGATTGAAACGAAATTTCACTGGTGCCTTTAAAAGTGTTTAATGCATCGATGAATGTAAACATAATAGTTGATTTCAATCTGTGGTGCGTGTACCATTGTGATAAAATGGCAGGTCCTTACTACCTACCCACCGTCTCAACCATGATGTCATGACAGTGACCGACGTTCTCCAGGTTACCTTGGCTCTTCGAATACGGGTCAGGTTGCCGGCTGTAAGCCCGGGAGCCGAGCTGGCACGCGTGGATTGTAACGATAATAACCAGACGAGGTTAGGACCTATTCATATTAAATTTATGGTCTGATCGGGTGCTACGGGCACCTCTATCCAGGCCAATTCAGTGATGTGTGTGCTACCGGACATGCTCGGGAGCATACCGGACATGCTCGCGACATGCTGGGAAGAATTTATGCCCAATACGACCGGTTGTTTCACTGTCCCATCTCCGTTGCCATTACTAAAGGGTCTTTACCTGAGTCTTCATCGCATGTTGGAGCAGGGAGTACTTTGAGTCAACCAAGGCAGGTTTACCTTGGCAGTCTAGCCAGATAGCGGCTCTTACCTGCGCCTCTAGATCTAGCGCAATCTCGCCTGATAGGACTGGAAGGAGCGCCGAGGATCAGCGATAAGCTCGAGAAGGCACCAGGAGGGCTAATCTCTGATCAGACAGTAATCGTCTTCGAATGGCCGAGTTTTCAGCTCTGTGGTACAAGAAGCTAGCTCCGTAGGTACTAATGGTCACGAAGATCTTCCAGTAATATATTTTTAACGATATGTATCTAAGGTTCCAACATGAGCCTGTTATTCAAATAAATAAAAAAAAATGTATGCGGTCTTGCTAACTAATCCCAAGCATAGCTTTCTTCAAAGCTTGCTGTATCACCTGAATATCATTAATCGCCAGAGCAGTGAAGGTTAGTTAGTAATTAAATAGAAAAGGTAGCGTGTATCGTGCTTATTAATCAAGTCACGCCCATCATCTACACAGCTAGTTACTGAAACATTGTTTACTATAAGAAAACCATATTATTATACTGTTAAATTGATTTTGGATTTCTGCAATTATATTTAACACAACCTAGTTTTTCTAAAGATCATAGATAAGCTTAATTTATCGAATATTATTTATTTTTTTGGTGTCCGTCGTTGTATACAAAAAGGTTATTAATTAAATTTTAATTATTTTTCTTTATTCTTGTCCAAGGTATGACTTTTCATTCTGCAGCTTTCTGTTATCATCCTCTCAGACGACCGAGCAATGCGAATTTCGTTCTTTTTTTTCGTAAAAAAGCGAATAATTTTATGAGTCCTCGCCTCGGAGACGGCATCTTTTGTTTCTACCCCCATACCAGCCTCCTTCTCGCGCTGCAGACGCTCAACTTATCTCGCACCACCACAAATGGCTACTCTTTGTCAACGTTACCACCTAGCACCTATTTGCCTAGATCGTTAAGAACAATATTCCCGGCCACTGCTGGGGGTCGTCTGGATAACGAATTTTAACCCTTGAAATAATACGCTAAACCCTCGGCCCTTCTCCCGCGCGCCTTTACGACCCCCGCCATTTTTTTCGCTACACTCGTAAAATTAATGCAAGGTTTGAAACTCCCCCGTGTCCCATTTTTCTTCTTCTTTTATTTCATTTTTTTTATTTTACGTGTTTTGAAAAATTTATTCGAGACGTGATGGGTTGACTGTTCGTAAGTCCCCGCAATATCCAGAAGAGCAGACCGCATAGGTTCGGGTTTTAAGGAGTCGTAAAAGCTGTCCCCTTTTCCGACGTTTTGTCCGGAATATATGCGTTTTCCACGCGGACCTGCCGCAAAGCGTAATAAAATCCGACCTTGGATTGACCCTCAAAGAATTTACGGAAGATCTCCTTTATCGCTGAGCTGACAATGTTAACAATGGTAATTGACGTTCGGGTTCATTTCCTAATACCAATTACATGCTTCCTTTATAGAAAAAAAAATCGTATCACTTACCATTCCCCTCACAGTGAGCCACTCAATGGTACGTATGAGAATTTCTCCGTCGCCGAATAGTCACTGAGGGTACTATCACTGTGTACTTTAATACCTTGATACTCGATAGCACATATTTACGCTAAGATTATATTACATTAACCATTAAATAACCATAAAATATTTATTTAGAATAAAATTACATAATCCTATTTATTTACTTATTTGACTACATTGAATGAAAAACATAATGATTCCAAAGTCTCATTCATCCATGTAAAGATTTGATTAAGATTCGATAAAGATTCTCAAGACTCTAAATGTGCAAGGAGAATGAGTCTCTCACACTAATATTCCCCCCAGTGTCAAACCACGACACTGGTTAATTTAATTATTATTGAGTTGGATTGAAATTTATATTATTTATGTTATAATTAATTATTCAACGCAAAATAATTGGCATGATGAGGACACCTATCCAACTACTAACTTACCTCAGTCGCGGTTAGCTTGCATTATCGAAATAATATGCATGTTAACCTACAAGCCATTACGCTGGTTGCTGTATGTAACCTACAAGTTACAATAATCTATTCTAATTTTTTTTTTATTTTTATATTTAAAAGATATTATTATTAATTATCTAAAATTAATTTTATCTTACCTCTAATTTTTTTTAATATTACATTCTACAAGAGATTTTTTTTTAGGTTTCTTTTTGAAAATCAGTAATAATTTCGCATTCTTTTTTTTGATGAATTCATTGAAAAGTTTGGATCGAGCTAATAAGTAATAAAAAAATAATGAAAATATGCGAAAACACTAAACTAAACGTAGTTTAAATTAAATCATTCATTTAAAAGTATTTTTTAAGTCTTTCTACGCAATCATTCAAACAAATATAATATATTGTAATGCAGATTAGATTTAGATTATAAAACTAGTTAATTTAAGCCTTTTAAATTAATGGGAATGATAATTATCAAACCAAAATATCCCTTATCAATTTTGTTTTAATTCGAAAAATTGTAAAGATCGATTTAAAGTATAGTAATTGAAAATCAACGTAGCATTATTAAATGTTATTTTTTACAAACCAATGACCAATTCTAAAAATGAAGAGATTCAAGTTTGTGGTTGATAATAATATATTAATATTAGTATGGCCTATATATTGTATCAGTGCCAATAGGTAAAATAAAAGAAAGTAATTCTTTAATATTAAAAATCGTTTGGTTTCAAATGGAAGAAAGAAACCAGGAAAAAAAGATTTCTTCTAAATTCGAGAATGGTTTGAGAATTTTATATTTAAATTCAACAACTTAAAATGGTTATAGAATATTCACTTAACAGACGCATCAAAAAACTACTTATGCACAGGGGCGCCCCATCCATATGGCCTTGTTGTGCGGCGCACACAGGCGCCGAAAAATTGGGGGCACCAAGTGGCAATTTTTTTTATTTAAATGAATTACATTTCTTAAATTCGATATTAAATCATATATATATATATAATAAAGAAATAATTACCCGCGGTTCGTCATTTCAAGCAAATTAGACGTACAGGGGCGATAATTAAAGTTCTGCACACAGGCGCCGGACACTGTTGGCGCGCTACTGCTAGTGCATTATTAGTTACAATATTTAATCTCTATATACTTATTTTATTATTACCAGATGTGCGCTGAGCATTCATGAATTATTATTGGGGGCGTGCCGTCCATATGGCTAGATTGTGCGGCGCACACAGGCGCCGGATACCAGATTTATTTATAATAAATTATAAATACAAATTGCGTCGGCCATTATAGGGTTAAGCGACAATTAACTTCGATAATCCGAGCACTGGGGTTTTAAAACTCAATAACAAATACAAATTGAACAAACGCCCTCGTGATAATGGCTGAAACGTATTTCAGACATTAAAATACGTATAAATACATCATTTTCGCGGAATCACCTGCAATAAAGCGGCGGTATAAAAATATTATTACAATTTTATTCACGGCATTACAACAAATACCGCCATTAACCGTTATTATGCTTATTAAATAGAACGAGTGCGGCCATAAACTCGGTCATACCATATCTATCCGGATTCTTGATAAATTATTCATTCGGCCATATTCAAATTTATGTATCGTTTGCTGGATGGGGACAAGGAGCTGCGCAGTGCCATTTGTCTGGACCAGGTTAGCTCGGCCCACCTAGGGAACGGCTCGTTAGCTTAATTCGCGCCGTTTCGAGGCCTGTGCTTTACGACCCCATCAAGCGGATCCGGTGGCGTCAGGGAACAGCCGAAATTAAGTACGAAATAACCCAATATTTGCCAACTTCTCACAGTAGCAGTGGGCTGGAGAATTTTGCATAAAACCGGCTGCTTTCTGCGAGAACGAATATGTAAATATGGGGACCGTGTCTTCTCTCGCCTTATTTACTTAAACGTATCGTTTGCGGATCGTAAAAAAATATTGCTCCTTGTCTCGCTTTCTCTGAGCTTTATACATTTTATATGCCATTTGTGTTCTGGATCGATTTCTGTTAATGGTGGCTGGGTCAACGTCGGGGACCCTCGATGTTGAATAAAAACGTATTTAGCCAACTGGGGAAATAACGATCGTGGCAGTAAAAACAATTGCCGCCGAAATGTCAATTCGGCGCAGAGCTATGCGTTCTCCTTTAAACTTGGATCCTTTAATTGGTTTTATGTCTATAGATACATAATAAATGCAGGATCAAACGAAACGTGCATGTTAATAGAATAATTTAATGAATAAAAAAATAGACAAATGCGAATTATTTTAAATTTATAATAAAAGAACATTTTCGTAAAATTTTAAATATGTATATGTATTTTAAAGTGGATTATTCTAAGCATAAATAGTTTAACGACAGACTGAGCTCTGGCTGCACTCACATGTTTCACTCGCACTCGGCACATCGTACCGGATGCGAGCGAAAACAAACATTGGTTAGTGGATGTTCTGTGTTTAAATCAGTAAATCAGCTATATAATATATCTGTATAATATTTTTGCAGTAAATCGGGTAAGACTTATTTTCTTTGTTAATTATTATGTTAAAACCACAAGTTTAATAAATGAACTCAATAAAAATATTGTTTTAAATAAATAAAATAAAAATAGGAGAAGGAATACAAATGAATAAGTAGAATTTTGTTTTTTTTTTAAATAAAGCGGTACATTACGGCGGCTCGAAATCAATTGCGTCGTCCAAAGGGGGTCTATTAATCCACAATGTAAAACCTAAGCATTTTAAGTCAAGATATTGATGAAATCTTTCTCAACATCTTGATATAAAAATAGGATTATTCTAGAAATAAAAATAGTTATATGCTTAATAATTTGGTTTATATTTTGGATTTTTCTACTAATCAATATGACGCGTAAATGACAACACTCTCGGCGATGTCTTGCCGCAGATGGAGTTCTCGTAGGACGTGTCACTCGTGCAATTAACTCGCACTCGGCATATCGTACAGAATGCGAGCGAGAAAAACATCGAGAGCGCGTGGCAACAATAGCGAATATTATTGTATTTATTTTTTTTCGCAATATATTATTTATTCTTTAGACTTTTTTAAATAAATAAAAAAAAATTATGACAAGTAGGATTAATATTAAAGAAGTTATTCGGGAAAAATTAAAAACTTAGGGTCCCCCATCTTTAAATATTCCTGACCCTCGTATAACACGATACTTCTATAACATGGTCGATTAATTATGGCATATACAGTCAGCCCTGCTATAACAAAGAAATTAGCACCATGTTACAGTAGCAAAGCAAAGCACTCATACAAAATTTTGGAAAAGTAAATGGAACTAAATCAATACAATCATTTTTCCATTACCATATTTTAAATGTAAGAATTTAAAAACGAAATAAAATTTTAAAATAAAAAAAATTATCCTTGATACACTATAGACCCTTTTCAAACTTCCATAGACCACCAGTGAGTCCACCTGGATCCCGTTGGAAAATCCTGTGTCGGATGAATCTACTACGATTAATTACCCCGAAAGCAACAAAACATCTAGATGTTTCGCATTAAAAACAATAAAAGATGGTTTGAGATAAGTTTATATAAAAAAAAGTTACTTTTCTATCAATTAAAACTTTAAACCGACCTTGATAATGAGTCGAATATATTTAATTATAATGTATATTTATGACAAAAGATTAGTATGTATTATTTAAGCATCTGGGGATTTTCTGTTTGTCATTCATTTTCTGAAAAAGTGAAAAAAATTAAATTCATTAATTCATCACAACTGATTCTTGAAATAAATATATGCAATGGCGGCTCATGAATAAAAGGAAAGATTAAAAATTAAAAAAAAGAATATTTTATGTGACTAAGTACGAACGGCGCGAGACTGTTTCGAGTCGCAGCGCAACACAGCGCTTAGCTGAGACCCCCCCTCCCATCTCGCTACCGCCCCGCATCCATCCAATACACGATGCTGGTAGCGTTGACGAGTTATATTCTAACAGTCGAAATAATTCTTGCAATGCATCTTAATATTGGAATAAATATTTGTCATTTTTTTTTCTAAGTTGATAGACTTATTTCTGACATATCTTGACAATGGCGGTCTTATTAAATGATTAATTTATTGTTTGCTGTCAAAAATGTTTCACATATTTTGTTTTTTTTTTAACTTAGCATCCCTATTCACCCGACATTGACCCCTGCAACCTTTTCTTATTTTCAAATATGGAAAAACATTAAAAAAAAATACGTTAGACGAGAAAATCTCTTAATAAAATCTACAATCATTAGAAAAATCATTAATTTGACAATTTTTGATTAAAAAAATTGTCTGAATTTTGCTTTTTAACTAGCTAAAGGCGCTCGATAAATTTTATTTTTTTAGTTATAATCTGGACCTTTCTTTGTGCTTTTTAGCATGAAATTTTACGTAGACTTTCATAAAAAAAACTCCATGGTTTTCGTTTACATCAACGTCATCTAAAAATCTATTTGATATATCCCAAAAACTTTTTTGTTAAATTTATTCAGTAATATTTTTAAATGTCCTTGCCCTATAGACTCTTTGAACTAATTAGTTATAATTTTAAGCATTCTAAATATCTATTTAATTAGATAAAAATCCTGATTTTAACCACAACACTCACAATCTAAATTTTAAAATAAAAATAATTACTAAATTATAATTATTGTATATGCAAAAGCTTTCGGTTAAGCAATTCACATACGTGTATAAGATCCAGAATGTTCCTCCTCCATTAGCATTCTACTCAGAATAATAATGAGTATAAACACAACCATCTGTAATTATAATACTCTTGATATTCTCTACGTTCAAAATATTTTCTTAGATAAAAAAAATAAATAAAACAATATTAATGAGCTGAAATATGTTGTATTATTAAATGAAAAACTGCACAGACGCCATTCAACCCATTTATCAAAAGTACGAATACAACAGAGTGAATCTCTTGCAGCTTAGCTTCGAAGACCATAACTCACGCTATGCACTCCGTGTGACGTGCTATTTACGGATGACGTCACCCTGCAGTTGACAGAGTTAAATTAACCTCTTTTCAACCCTTTTCACTTCCACAGCCGCGTTCATCAATTACACTCGTCGTGTTTATCTCGCGGAAATTCTTGCAAGTCAGCATTTCATTTCGACTAAGTGGGCTATATACGAAAAATGTAATTAAAAGAAATTCCTTCGCGCTCTCATTTATTCGCACGTAAAAATCCAGAAATTCCCCTCGGCGTCCATAATAGTGGTGAGGATTTTCCGGACGCCGGTTACCAGTTTGTTTTTCCTCGGCCTGGATATTGTTGCCGGGTAAACGATAAATCTCGACCGGCAATGTATACTAATGTGTACATTGTTATATTTTTTTAATGAAGGGGTTTTTTGCGTGAAATCTCTCGGAGATTCCATTAAAAATTATATGTAATAAATTAAATTAAGACGTACCTAATATAAATTCTTGCGAAAACGGTGCACGCTTCTTGTTAAAAACAATAATAATAAATATAGATGTACTAATATTGATATTTTATACCATAAAACCGTTTATAATTATTTATATTGAAGTTATAGGAAATAGAAAAAAAATATTTGTATGTTTATATTTTTAATATAATTTGAAGTTGAGTCTCTATAAAATTATTTAGAAATAATATATAAAATTGTGCATTTTATTGACTTTAAAACATGAATCCGTGGAAATCGAAGGATGTGGACACATCGGGGCCAAAAAGTTGTGTCCAAAAACGTTTATTTATTATTACTGTAGAAACGGCAATTTTAGTTTGAGTTATCTGTAAGTATTACAGATCGATTAAATTATCAGAATTTACAATTTCTATCCGAAAACTTTAATTATATATTAAAATAATTATGAATTACAAATACTTATTTAAATTTAAAATTTACTGCCTTAATTAAACGGAATCGTTTCTCGGATAACCGAGGTAAATAATAATAAAATAATAATAATTTTCTTTCTGTTCCTTAGGATTAGCCCAAATAGCCGGCTGTCCTAATAATTGTTTTTATATATTTTGTTATTTTTATTGACAATTAAATATTATAAACCTTTAAATACGCCTGATTTTCATTTGTACGCTTTTAAAAATCACGGTAATAATAATTTTTAATAATATTTCTATTAACCTAGCCGTCCCGAAAGGACCACAAGTTTTGATTTTTATCGAATAACGCTTTTAATATTAATCTTATATATTACAAACATTTTGTATTTGTCTAAAAAAGTCTAAAAAAATTACATTTTAAATAATCGTCGACCTTTATTGTCCAATATTCGCTTCTGTAGCCACGGGCGCGATGATTTTTCTCGCTCGCATCCAGTACGATGTGCCAAATGCGATTGAAACGTATACTAGTGACATGTGCCGCAAGAATTATGCGGTCGTTCTACCAGCGGTGTGTCCTCAGTCTGCGGCAGGATATAGCCGGGTGTGCGTGTTATATACAGGTCATATTAATTAGTAGAAACATCCAAAACATTGACCAAATTTTGAAGCATATGAATAACTATATTTAAATTAAAATCTATATGAAATCAGACTTGAAATGCTTGGGGTCTATTTTCCGTTATAAATAAACCGCCTTCGGACTACGCTGATGGTTTCAAGCCGCCGTGACAGATCGGCTAATGAGTGTTTTATTTCTGTATTTTTAATACTAGGTTTATTTTATTAATATGCAGATAATTTCAGTTCACTATTCAGTGTTTGTATTATTATAAGTTTCTTACGGCACAAGATTTTTAAATTTTTAGCTAACCCGTTGTAAAAAAAGGTTGCTCATCCCCGATTTATATCAGTTTGAAAGAGTTCTGTCATCAATAGAAAGTTTTAACAAGTCTTTATTGTATTTTGATCTGTAAATTCCTATTCAACAATTCAACGAAACCAACATTGCCATCTGGTTTTCTGTTGGCACTCGTCCATAAACTTCATTCATATTATTTGAAACCTTGTTGCGTTAAAGCCCTACACGTAGAAAATCGTAGTATATAATGTCTAAATATTGTTTGTTGTTTTCGGGTTTCTCGATTTCATATATATTTTTTTTTAAATATTAATTTTACGAAAAGTACAACTAAAAAACAGTATAATAAAAAACATCTAAAAAAATTTGCACCTTGTCTTGTCTTTACCAAAAATTGAACAACTTAATATTTAACAATAGAAAGCATGTGGATAAAATTAAAAATAATTTTGCATTATTCTTCTTGAGTCAGCACCCTCATGTCAGAGGATCGTGACCATTCTTGATCCGAATCTTTTTGATTTTGGCTCTCCAGGATTCCCTGCATTCTGCATCTCGCATCGCAGCTACAGTGGAACCCGTGGCGGTCTTCACTAGGTCGCTCCAGTTGATAAATGCTCTGTCCTTTCTCCTGGGTCCTGGATCGTTCTTATGCTCAACGAGCTCCAGGTTTTCGTTTCTCCTAGCGAGATGTCCAAAGTGTCAAATAATCCTTTTGAGACATGTAGCAGAGAGTTAGTCGTCTTTATCGTTTCCTATTTCTTCAAGACAAACACGTTTGTGCAATCTATGGGATTCTCAGAAAATGTCGCTTACGCAATATTTCAAAGAGTTCAATTATCTCTTTTCATATTCTTCTTTATGCTCCAGGTTTCCACGCCGTAAGTAAAAATAGAGAATACCAGACTCTGTACTAAGCGTTTTTTTCGTCTTTTTGGATATCCTCTTATTTTTCCAAATTATCGATAACTTTGACGTTGCATTTTTAGACATCCCTATTCGCCATAATTTCCGTTAATTAGACCCTCTCTAGATCCAGAATATTAACGGATTGCTTTTATCGCCTACCATCAGCTTGTTTTTAGTAATATTGATCTCGAGTCCTTGTTTTTTTACTTTATCAGACAACTATTTGAGCAGTACGGCCATTTCTACTTCATTTGTCGTTCGTCTGGATCAGTGGTTTTTAACCTGGGTTCGATCGAACCCCAGGGGTTCGGTGAGTCTGTCTCCTGGGTTCGGCAGAGGTCAAAACACACACTTGATTTATTGTACGATATTATGAAAAATAATACGACGTATAATATAAGGATTCGGTGAACGCGCATATGAAAATGGTGGGGTTCAGTACCTCCAACAAGGTTAAGAACCACTCGTCTGGATATTTTACATTGTAAATTTGTTTTCCCACTGTTTTAAATTCCCCTTCTCAGTTTTTGAGGGCTAATCATATTATATACTCCCGTATAAGTTAAATAGAGTATACAGCTCTGTCCCACTCCCTTAATCACTGAAAAATTTTCCGATGAATTCGACTCCATTTTGACTATTGCAGTCTTGTTCTTATACAGGCTTCTAACAAAGTGTACAATATTTTCAATAGTTTTTATTTTATTTTATAAAACACATCACCACCTGAATGTTGAATTTTCTGCTCTTTTCTATTTATTTATTTATTTTATTTATTTTATTTTAAAGACAATGCGTGATTGGCATTACAGAATAACCCAGGTCGCCAATCACGTATAAAAACATAAATAGAATAGTGAGAAAAAAAACAAAATACATTATTTAAGATATAAAATAACAACAAAAAAGTAAAAATATTGAAATAACAAAACAATGTGTAAATAAAGACAAAAGTACTATATGTTAAAAGGAAAAACAAAACTGCCAATAGTTGGTCCGTTATATGAAATTATAAAATCCCCATACAAAGATCAACGAATGTATGATATTTGACTTCCCCAAATAAAATCAACACATTCTCGGCCCGGAAGTGGCCAAGTATGATAGCTCTGGTTACTGGAGTCCTTGAGAGCAAATTCCTGTCCTCGTACTCAAGTGGAAGAAAAAGAGCACACGCGAACGAGCTCGATGGTAGTGAGGTGGCGCCCATAAGGGCAACTCGCACAGTACAAGGGGGTTATGTACTGCGCCAACCAACAGCTTGAAGAAGTGCTTTGCCAAGTAAATCGACCTTCTTTTCTCAAGGGTTACTTACCCCAGGCAGCCCTGCACTGGGGTATAAACTTGGGGTATAATCTAAACTCCCTCAGGTAGAGATATCTTAGAAAGTGACTGTTGAAACAGGGTGTCACCTGATATTTATTCCATTTATTATTTTATAGAATAAACGAATACCGAGACTAACCCCCTCCTACTTGATACATACCATATTTATGATTTGACGGAAATTGCTTTCGGATTCGTTTTTCTCTTACGAATATCGTCTGCTCTTGAGGTATTTGCCAACCAGTCTGGCGTTTCAGACGTTGATTTATAATGTGCAATATAATTTTCCTAGCGTGCGATATTAATTTTAATATTTCGTCCTATTAACTTAATTGGAATGAAGATTAAATCTGACTAGTCCATTTTCCTGAAATATAGATTTTATTGCATATTTTGAATAGATGCTTTCGACCTTTATCCCTTAGATCTGTTGATAATTCAGCAGTCAAACCGTCGGTATCAGAAGATTTGTTGTTTTTCAATTTTTTCCAGTTTATCCATCTTTCCGTATTTTTTTTTTATAATATATAGGTAGCTTTAAAAATGAATTTAAGGATTATAGTATATACATATTTTTATTGCCAAATTAATATATTGATGGAAAATTGGCATAAAATATCCCAACCATATTTACAAATATTTATAACTATAATTTCGTTTGATTTTATTAGCGCTTCCGATGTTTAAAGCCATATTTTCACAATACGATTAACACGATCTTTATGAGCTTGCAAGCTTATAAAATACATCCAATTTACGTCAAAATATTTGTAACCGCTTTTCCGTCAGAGTGCCGAAATACATTTCAAATAAACAGAAATACTCTCGACCGCTTTTGATTTACATTTCCTTTTCGCGCCGACGTTATTTATTATTGTTTCGCGCAAATTTTCCCGAATTTCCGCACAACCGGCATAGACGCGCCGGAGTGGGCGAGGAAATACAAAAAAAATATATAATAAACGTTCGGAGGGTTGCGAACGGGTTAAGCCCCGAGACAACCTTCAATTGCACTTGGCACCGGTGACACCCAAGTATTACATACGACACAATCCGACAAATTGTGTTATTACCGCGAAAAATTCCCCGTCGCCGCTCTATTATTAATCACAACTGCGATTGTAACTGATTTCGGCGGGGGAGAAATGGGGAAAATAATTTTCCAGACTATTTTTTTTTATTATTTATCGCACCTTATTAATTCTAATGACTTTTCTTGGTTGCGCGCATAAAAAATGCGCGGTGATAAATCGAGCTATTCCCGTTAACGACCTCATTAATTTACGATAATATTATATATTATAGGGGGACCGAAAAGTAATCAAAATTTCTTCGACGAGCTCATTCACAGGTAGTTTGTGTCGAGACACGGTCCCGTAAACACGTAAGTTTTATTATTACGTTGTGAATTTTATTTTTTGATTAATTTTTTTTTCTACTAACTGGGAAAGATTTCTAGGCCGCCAATAAAAGAAACACACTTAAGTCAAATGCATGAAGCGGTGAAAAAAAATACCGATACTTAGCGGGATATTCTGAAACTAAACAAGTGTCATCTGTTCTTTAAAAAGTATAAAAATGGAAATAGAAATCTCAAAAATGTCGCACAAAAATGACGGCCCTAAAAATTAGATGCTGATGTCCTGAAGGCGATAGTGTATTCAGATCCTCGTCAAACAATTGAGGAATTATCATTGAAGATTGGCTGTCCATGGTCTACAGTTCATGATCATCTTTGTCGCATATAAAAATTGTACAGGCAAGGAACTTGGGTTCTGCGCGTTTCTTTTGTCTCGGTATGAAACCGATCCGTTTTTGCGGCAAATTATAATTGGAGATGAGAAGTGGGTGCTATATACTAATTAGAAGTACCTGTTCCGACCCCCTCGACCATTACTAACAATAGAGAAGGTCCTTGTTTGTTTGTGGTAGGATTTTTCTAGAAGTATACTCTATGCCAGGGATGGCGAACCTTTTTCCCAAGTGGGTCAAATTTGATATTTTTTTTTATTAAATGCATGTGGCGGGTCACATAGGTTTATTTTATAGGCTTACAAGCCTTAACAATAAAATTTACAAGCAAAATTATCACTATTATAACCCTAATCACACTCTAGCTCTTTAAAGATGTGGCGGCATCTAGTGATATTAGTAGCAGATTAGAAATCATTTTATTTTTTATTAAATTAAGGCTTTTACAATTATATCTAATAAATTCAAGCGGGTTCGATAATTTCATACGCGGGTCACTTTGTGACCCGCGGGGTACTCGTTCGCCATCCCTGCTCTATGCCATAGAGTCTATGGGTTGCTTTAATTTGGTCAGACCGTTACAGCGACAGTGTATTGTGAACAACACGAGTGAATGATGTGCTCATAAAAAGATATCTGTTTTGATCAATAACAAAAAAAGGATCCTTTGAAACGATAACGCGAGGCCTCACGCTGCAAAAATAACACAGGAAAAAATAAGGAAACATGGATTATAACTTTTAATTCATCCAACCTATTCACGGGATCTCGCGCCGTCGGATTACTACCTTTTCAGATCGTAAAAAGCATACATTAAGAGGTAAACAATTAATAAGAGGAGTGAAAATGCACTTCAATGAGTTTCAATGACTTTTTTTATAGAGGGAATCAAATAACTGCCTTTCGGAGAACTAAATACAGTGGAACCATTTTTAACGTTTTTAAAGGAACTAATCAACAAAAACCGTAATTAGCGGGAAAACTCAAATTCGGATTACTACATAAATAAAATTGAACCCGTTTTTTACATTTTTGAAGGAACTGATAAAAAAAGTTAAATAAAGTATAAGAAAAGTTGTTTGGAATTTCATTGAAAAAAAACGACATTACTTATGGGTACTTACTTACCCCTAATATATATATTGAAAAATATTAAATTGTTCATTTTTATCAGGGTAAACTTTAAAGAATTGTATTTGATTTGTAAGAAGTTGTTTTTGATTTGTAAAAAGTTGTATTTGATTTGCAAAAGGGTGTATTTGACCTAAAATCTGTATATGATTATTTAATTTTAACGTGCATTATTTTTTCTTGTTTCAGGTAAATCATCCTGTACTTGTATTTATATTAAATGATGCATTAGGTAAGTGATTGCTGGTTGCATCACACAATCAATTGAGTGTGTGGGGGGGTGATGGGGTTGAAACCGTAAGCCGATTAGGAGTTCGTCCATGACGGTAAATCGGGTCAATCAATTTACCATCTAATCATAAGATTTTTGTTGTTTATTTGGCAGAAATAATTGCAAATTTTGTTTATTTTTCTTTCTTTGACCGTATAGTTTTATTATTCCTGTAGAAATAGGTCAAACCAGTATTTTTCACGTGCAATTTCACACGTAGATCTTTTGTTACTTTGAGACAATGGCAAGACAGTGGCTTCGTTTTTCATTATCTTTATCCTCTTTGATATAGCACGTAGACGAATCTATTACTAAAATGAGGCTTTAAAAATGTAAATGGAAATATTTACATTTTCCTAATAGAAAAAAAACATACGGAATAAAATTTTACGTCATCAAAAAAAACAATCAATACTCGACTGCACGTTTTTGCTTAAATCTTTATATTTATTTATTTTAAATTAAAAAAATCTTCCGATTTAATGACTAAATTACTTAATGTTCTTATGTGATCCCGAGCTAGTATTAAGTAAAATAATAAACAAAAGATTTGACCCACTTCTCAAAAAGGTTCGATATCACTGACACAATACCGTAATGTTATGATGAAATACATATATAGACATTTAGGCAAACTTACTGCAAAAAAATGTTATGGGATTTTGTTGCGTTTTTTCATATACTGCATAAAAAATCGCACGTAAAGAGTACGCACAAAAACAGGTTAAACTTGTATTAGTATAGTAATAATATGTATTTTGAGGCATAAATAAAAAAACATGATTTTTTTGATATATCAAAGTACGTATCTGAGTACGCCACGATGGCGTGTGCGGTTGTTTGTGCGAAAAAATAAAAACACGCCAACGCACAGTGGAGTGAATAATGAATTTTACTGTCAAATATTTATATTTTTTCCATTTTAGCTATAGTTATGACATTTGGAATAAATATAGGTAAACATATATTCTTTCATATTAAATAATAATGTTTACAAAAATATTTTTAACTAACAATTATGAAAATTTTAAAACTATGCCACATATTAATTAAAAAAAAAATTTTTTTTTAATTACAAACAAAAAAATAATACTTCATATTATATAAAAATAGTTGGTAATAGAGGTGGTGAGTTGTATAACTCACAATCACCACCTGGTCATTCTCATAATGAATAAATAGATTTTACTAGGTTATAAAAGTATCTTCGTATTGTCAAAAATTCATTAATTTTATATTATTCTCTTAAAAGAAACTTAGTCAAAATTAATTAAATTATTTTTAAAAAATTCCAAATATTTTTCGAAACAATTCTCTGTTTTACTGATCCAGTAAGTAATTTCTTTGTTTATTTCGATCAGAGTTAAGTAACTGACTATTCTTTCAAAATATATTATCAATGACTATTTTATTTAAATAGCTTTTAATCTTTAATAACATATTAATAACCAAAATTTATATATGACCAGAAAAAATGATCTTATTGATTAATGGTTGAAAAAATATAATTGTATTAATAAATAGAATTTGAATTATAAATATGCTCGAAACTGTATGATACTGAAACATAAATATATCTGAATAATAGTAAGCTTTGGATACAGACAGCCCTCTTATAACGCTTCTAAATCTCTGATTTATTACAAAATGACTCAAGGTCAAATTATATATTAATATATCATAAAATAATATTTCATTACCAAGCTAAATAAAGGTCAATGTTCTTTAGTTGACAACAAAAATACCAAGTACACGTAAATAAACGTAAAAAAGTAAACCCCCCTATAACGTTTACGGCAGTTTTTTTCTATAGCGTCAATCCCCCTATAACGTAAATTTGAAAAAAAAACGCTAATTAGAATTTTCCTATGACGTTATAGGGGGGTTTAGTGTATAAGCTAGTCTATTATTTATAATTTATATTAATTAATTAGATTTTACCTAAGATTTTAAGGTATTGTTAATGGAATGACGTGATTTTAAAATAATGTATGCTTGATTCGATCATTCTAGTGAATAATCAAGTGGGTTCTAAAGTTCTGTCTAGGGTCTGATCCATGCGTCGATCTAGTTTATTTTATTATAATATTGTCAAATGCCTTTTCTTAGAATGTAAAAATTAAGCAACAAAAAATATTCAACGTCGTGGAAAATTTTTATCTTGATTTCGTGGAAAAACGCTAATAGAAATATTTTCATTTTGACATTATTAATATTAAGGAAAATTTGGTCCGCGAAAGTAGCGTAGTTTGTCAGATTCAACGAGCGTAGCTTACTTAAGCCCCCGGTATATCCTTCAGGACAATGCCAGATGCGACACAGATTCCGAAAAAAAAAAGAAAAACCATAGACATCCTTGAGCCCGGGGATCTGTATGAAATAAAAGAAGAGTTTACGACGCGCATCTCGCCGTCACTGTCCCGCGAACCAAAACAACCCTCCCATCGCTTTCGCACACTCTTCCCCCATTCGATTGATAGCTCCCCGGGGAGGTGGGCGATATGACGTATTAATACGTGTGCGAATTATCGCCATAAAAATATTTGGCATTGTGTGTGTGTACCGTGTCGGACTGCGCTCTATTATTAGTCGTCGGAGATGGCTATGTGAATATACTATTCATAGTACACGTGTGAACAATATGGGAATACCGTAACGGAAATAGATGGTGGATGTCTGCGTATCGTAAATCATTGTGACGTTATACGCACCGTGCGCTTCCGGCCGCGTATAAGAAAAAATGGCGGGAGCCCCGACACCAAATAAAAAATAACTAAGCCACAGGAGCACCGGATCGCTCGCACTGTGTCAATGATAAATCCTGGCAACCCTCGACGGGCCAAAATTATTTTATATGTGCAATAACTCATCTAGTTTTGCAGAAGCCAGTTTCTTTTTGTTGCGATATATTTGCGTTTTTCCTCTTGTCATAAATCTGAAAGTCTGTATGTGCTGAAAACTATGTAAACTATGATAAAATCCTTGCATTAAACATCTGGGTTGATTTTTATTAACCAGTGTCAAACCACGACACTGGTTAATTTTTAATATTATTACATTTTTTGTTCATAATTATTTATTCATCGAAGGATATATGGCATTTAATTAATTAATTCATTAAAACATGTGGAGGTGATGGGTCTCTTCGACTTACATACTCCCTGGCCAGTGTTATGAATAATTCCCTGAGTTCCTATTTACATCGAACACCTATCCTACTACTCACTTAGTCAGTAGGATCAAATTATATTTTCAAAATAAAATATTACCTACAACCGATAACACTGGTTTAATAAAAATAAATAGGTTCTAGAAAACGACGAAAGCCATAACAATATGCTTTGATATTTTTCTATAACTTTTGTAATATTTTTTACATATTTAAAAAAAAATACAGGTTGCATTCAGTTTTTTATTCAAATAAATATAAAGTCATTAAATTTATAAGTAAAATTCAAAAAGAATGTCATTTTTGGCAAAAAGATTAAGTAAAAACTGTACAAATTTATTTTTTAAAACTTCATTCTGGAGAATTAATCCTTGATTGTTTTCTAAAACTAATGGTTTTAAGAGCAGTAGCTCATTTTTTTGGTGGAAATCTTGCTTGGTTGGTGATTTTTAGTAATTTTGAGTGAATTATTCGTAAAATATCCAAAAAAATACATAAAGAGTACCTTTTTTAATCAATGAAGACCCAAGGGTAGACACAAGTACCTGATTCAATATCTTTCCAATAATATCTAAGAAGATCTTCGTAGTTTAATTTGATTTCAATCCTTTGTTAATCAACCCTTTGTGGCCAAAATCCGATATATCGGATTTTTCTACCGTCTCTATGGTATTTTCTTCAGGGGTATATAATTTAAACTGTAAACACATGCAACGCATATAACACCGCCACTACAGTATATTTATAAATTAGACAACATATTTTACTTTTTAATTAATAATTTAAAAATCGTGTCATTTCTGGAATAGTAATCCCAGAAGTCTTGGCAACCAAAGGGTTAAAAACAACATAGGATATCGCAAATGTTTCTCTTTAATCTCTGGTCGTTGCATTTTTTGCTATGGACCAACAAAATAAACAAAAACATTATCAACGGCATTAAAAAATGACATTACTTTTCGCTTTACCTAATATCTAACTAATTCAGTTCAGAAATATTTTTTAGTTGACACTAATTGGTTTAGTTGAATTTAATTTACTCTAATAATAATAAAATCTTCTTAATAATAAAAAAAACCTTATATTATTTTATGTATGTATAAAGGTACTCTTCATAATTCTTTTTTATATATCGTATTTTGGCAACAATAGGGTTAAGCGTACATAATATAGTAACGTATATTTAAATCCGGGCAAACCTTGCCGTCAAGGCTCACGTATTTAGAGGGTTTCTCTGATTTTCTTTCTATTTTCATAATTTTCTATTTGATCTTGATTGTCTTGTACATGAGTTTACTTGTTTCCGGCATTCCTGTGAATCGGCAGATACGTCTGCAGCGCAACAAGGTGCTATGGGTGCTAGGGGTGCTAGGGGTGCTAGCCAGGGGCGCCAGGGGCGCTAGCGCGCGGGTCGCGGGCGCGGACCTTGCCCCACATGCGGGGCCGCGCTATTTATAGCCGGCCCTTCACCTCGCCGTGGATCGCGCATGAATGAAACGGCCCGTCTGAATCAAACAAACTGCGGCTCGGGCCGAGCTCCTCCCTCGCCCCTGTCCCCGTAGTCCCAGGGCCCCATCGACGGAAAGGTCAAAACCGAATGCGGTCGGCTACACCCCTGTCAAGGGCAATCCGCGGCCTTTTCGGCGGAGACGTGATGAATTTTTGATTTTCGCACAAAGCACTCCGTCCGGTTAATGTCTGCTGCGCTAATTGTCCTTTGATTGATCCGTTAACGGCGGAATTTTAAAAATGTTCCAAATAATGATGATGGCCTTATAGCCGGGCTATTTTAGGCCCATGGTAATATTCGAAAATAAAAAAAAATGTTTTTTTATTTAACGGAGCCATTAAATTTATCGAATTGCTGTCAATGCAATTCGTAAACAACTTAAAAGATGATAATCTTTAAAACAACAACTCGAAAGATTTCATCTAAAATTGACCGTGTGCCAATGTTGCATATCAGAGAAAAGGCAAAGTTCAAGGCCCCATAATTTTTTGGGGGCCTTCACAGTTTAAATATTCAATAGTATGTAACAAATTAGAAAATTTCATTTTTTTTCTACTCTTCCTAATTTCTGTCCCATGGTTAGTTTTAAATTTTGTTCTAGTTTGCCCTGCCCTATATTTGTGTTTTAAAAAGTATGTGTGAAAATATGTAATAAAAATATTGTGTTGTCAAATCGAGGCCCCTAATATTGCAAGGGCCCTTGGCAGCAGCTCATAAGTCAAATTGACGGTATATATAGAACTGCTTTTATATCCAAAACTCTGTAACAATATTGTTAATAGCCTCCTTGTCTGGACAGCAAAATGATCCTTTAAAATAAATCCCAAAAAATAGTTATAACATATTAAAGTTAACATTTGTGACCGCTTATAATTAGAAACAGTAAATTATTCTTTAATATATATTAATATAATAAAAATGACAATCTGAAGTACGGTCTCGCCACATCTTTTTAAAATTCAGTTAAAGTTAATGTATTACTTAGACAAATAATTAACACCCCTTTAAAACTCTTGCCATACCCTTTTCAATTCCCTTTCAAATACAAATCTTTTAATTCCTAACCTATCTCAATACCTTTATGACTTCTCACAAAAATATCAGAATCCCCGACTCCAATTACAAATCAGACCCCAATAATTACCTCTTGTCTTTAATTGCAGTTCGACCCTTTTAATATTATCACATTCCTAACTAAGAAGAATTTGAAAATATAAAATTATGAAATCAAACAAGAAACAGTGGCAAGATGAAGATGCTAGTTTGGAAGGCTAAATCCATTACCTTAATCATTTAATTGTATTTTTCTATTTGCTCGAAAACATGAAGAAACGTCGGCAGGCTCAGAAAAACCTATAAATATGCTAACGACCTTTGGTGATCGGGCCCAGCATTGCATATAATTAGGTTTCTGGCCGGTAAAGTGCTAATGACCCTCGCATAATTTTAAAGTTATCTAAATATTGCAAATCGCAATGTATTTAAATTAACTAAGTATAAGAAATTCTAATGCTCTTAAAGATCCTGTCGTATTTTCTAAAAAAAAGGGGTATATTTTGTGTATTTATCCAAACACGTTTTTATTTATTTGTCCGATAATGAATGAGTGATATTTTATTTGTTTATAAGACTCACATTCACTCCCTGTATCAATTAAATGCCCTTGATACTTATTTTAGTTCACTTGCTAATTAAGATTCGATAAAGATTCTAAAGATGCAAGGGAATAAGTCTTTTACACTTACATTTCCTTCTAATTTCATAAAATAATCAAAATTCATAGATTCTCGCCGGTTAACCTGCATTCTTATACTGATGTTACCTACAAGATGTGATATCGGTTAATTTTAATAGTATTTGAGTTGCTTTGACATTTATATTATTTTTTTAACCCTTTCAATGCGGCGGGTCTAACAACGATTCTGCATCTGAGTGCGGC
>JAGXCT010035916.1:153292-180399 GCA_022495035.1 Philopotamus ludificatus | reverse complement strand
TTGGCTACAAAATCACGCCAAAAGGCGTGAACGGCTCATAAAGTGTTAAAATATGTTTACATGTTTAACGATTAAATTTAATAAAAAAAAATGTTCATTTATTGCCATTATTTAGTTATAAACAATCTTAATACTATTTTTTCATTGAATGGCATTAAATTCAGATTTTTATGTAATAATAATTAAATATATATACAATTTATGAATATTAATGAGTTTAATATATTTAATATTTTACATTAAAATTTTAGGATTTTTTTATATTTAAAAATCCCACAGTATTATATAGCCGAGTATATTTCTTTATGTCACATCAAAAGCACAAAAATGTTATATCGAAGGGCGTGACTGACAGGGAGCAAATATTACCAGACACTCGAAAAGTTATTTCAATAGGAGAGAGCTTCTGAACAAATCGTGAGATCAAGAAGAGAAGTCTGAACATTGGCCATTGTTGAATAACACTCGAGTGAAAAAAAAAATACATATAGAAATGGCCTCGATAAAATTTATTAGACATTATTCGGAGCCCTTTCGAAATTCGAAAGTAGGCGCCCTCTCGTCAGTGTTCACGGCTCACGTCAATGTAATTGATATTATGTCGGAGTGAAGGCTGAAGAGTGTATACGTGACGGGAATTCTTTCCGGGAAAAGCCGGGAAAGCAGGAAAAGTCCATCTGCCGATTGGTGGGGACACGAGGACCCGCCATAGAAAAAAGATAAAATAATAACCGTGTACTAATAGAATCCGCAAAGGGAAACGCAATAATAAACTCATGTATATTTCATTTTAGATGTGTTCGGACCTCACATACAGAGTGCTCTAAATCCGCATCGCTTTAAATAAATATATACATATAGTTATTTTTACTCTATTCAATAATAGTATCGGTAATACTTTGTGTTTAGGTATATGGAACGTTCTGGAAAGTATCCCTGTCAGTTAAATAAACGGCAATGTACATACGATTGCACATACATGATAAGCCGGAGCAAATCCCACTGACAGAGTACAGGAAGAATAGCATAGTGTGTTGGTTTAGTTCTCTCTACCATATCGTGAATTTTCCATGTGAATATATAGGTATTATTTGCTTCATATTATGTTATATCACCATGGGGATTTATTTTCTTCTCCATTCCATCTGAAAATATGTATATATTATCATTTATTAATATATAGAGTTTGACAAAATATATTTATATTTTATATATGCATATCCAATGCTCAAAACTTGGATAAAAATAAATCCGAACACTTGAAATAAATATAATTGCATGGTATAGAACAGATTTTAAAAAATCTAGGGAAATTTATACTTTATTATCCAATTATTTATTATTATATATGCAAATAATTTTTAATATCGACTTGCGAGAGTAATGTCATCATTAGTTAATTTAAAAACTGTTTTTTATTATTTTTCATATTGCTGATAATCTTTCTGAAACGTTGGGAGGCCAATAAATAAATTTAAAGGCTAGTGAGAATTTATTATGTTGAATAATTAATATTTTTGTCACAAAAGAAATCTTAAAATATATATTAATAATAGAAAGGTTTCAAGCTAAATACTAAAAGTCTAGAAATTTTAAATTATAATGAAATTTTGAATACTATGCTTTTCCGAGTTCAGACTATGTAATATACATAACCTAAGATTTTATAAAGTACTGGTAATAGGCTTAAATGAGAATAAAGCCTCATTTAATGTCAAGGATGCGTTCATAAATAACGGATTATCTTAATAATATGTGTTACATAAACATAGAAATACAGCGTTAATTTTTGTGATCAAGGGCCTGGTTTTTTTGAAATTTTTGCGTTGATGATGTCATTTAGCGACTTTATCGCTTTATTTTCTCTTGTTATTCCAGTTGTCACGGCGGCTTAAAAACAACCGAGTCGTCCGAAGGGGGTCTATCAGTGACCCCAAGCATCAACTCAAGATATTGATGAATTCTTCATTTATATTTTTAATTTTTTTTTTAAATGGATTATTCTAAGAATAAAAACATTTATTCGTGATATGCTTTATAATTTGGTCGATATTTTGGATTTTTAATTAATCAATATGACGCGAAGTAGCACAAACTCAGCGATGTTACTCGTACGTTTCACTCGCACTTGGCACATCGTACCGGATGCGAGCGAGAAAAAATACAACGCCCGTGACAACCAAAGGAAATATTTTTTTTTCGCAATTGCGGACAATAAAGGGTTATATGAGAGTATAAGGATTATAAAGAGTTATAAGAGAAAAATCAAAAAAACTTGAGGTCTCCAATAGAACCAGAGATCGAATCCAAAACGCTTCATCTTGCTTTTGTACTCCATTCAAAATCTGGACCATTGATACAATATGATCTAACTTTTAAGTTTTTTTTTGTTCTGTCAAGGTGGTCTTTGGTAAGGCTCTACAGAAACTCCACAATATCCTGCCCATTTACAAATCCCACTCCTGCTAGTTTCGATTAGGTTGATTAATTTAACTAACGAGATGCTGTTCTTGTTAGGTTAGGTTCGGTTAGGCTAGGTTAGGTTAGGACGTGAGGTAAAGTTTTTACCCGAAAGTCAGCCACCACCGTGCTAAATATCTAACGACAATACCGTGGTGGTGGTCGGAGCTGGAGGAGGGGTTTTAGCTGGTAATAATCCAGCAGAGGTGTCTTTTGAAGATCTCCCCTCCTCCAACAGAAAGAAAAAAAAAAAAAAAAGGTTAGGTTAGGTTAGGTTGCTGTTTTTGTTAGGTACCCTTCCGAATAATTCCGGCCAAAACTTAATGCACTCTCATGAATTCATTTTTATCAATAAAAGTTGATATTACCTATTAAAGCCTTAATATATGTAATATATTTCGAACTTGCACAATCGATATTTTATTACAAAGATAATATGCAGTAATACTGATATAAATCTCTGGTCCATCGACAGAATTGACGATGTAGTGTTAGTTGGTAGAAAAACTATTAAGTAAGTGCTTAAGTCCAGGTTCAGTGGGCAAAATTATGTGGTAAATCATTTATAAAAATATCTTAGTGATCCCAGGTTTTTAATTAAATTCCTAAATCAGCTAGATTTTAAAAATCTTTTCATTGCTCCTAACGGTATTTTTAGGGTTTCGAGCAAACTGCATTTAATTGAAAAAGAGCCCTTATATAAGAGGACTTCAAAATTATTATTTATACGTCTATATTTATTTAATAAAACGCTATAAGTTAGCATTTTTGAGTTAATTACATTTTTTTATAGACAGGAGTGGTCTCAGTTAATCTGCAATGATAAGAAAACTGCTTATAATTGAATATATTTCAATATTTATTGCATTTTCAAATGTTATTATTATCCTTATGTATGATTAAAAAATGTAAATAAAATGATCGAGACATTTTAAAACCAATTTTTAAATCTATTCAAATGAAAATACATTTTCTTTGAACAATTTCTAAAGCTCTTGGTTTGCTCATTTAAAATAATTTCAGCGAATATTTTCACAAGGTATCGCGTTGCAGTGAGCGTTTCCTTCGTCCTAATTAGGTATATAACAGCCAATGCAACTCAGAGGATACAAAGTGAAAGCATTAGCAGGAGTTGCGCTAACTGCGCTCCGTTAAACTTGTTGTTTTTAAACAGAACTCAAAAAAGGCAACTGGCCAGGTGGCTCCGGCGCCTGCTAACGGGCGTCGGCGTAATTAGCCAAGTGAAGGTTCCAGTAAACACTTTATCCTAAGATAAGGCTTCTAGAGTTACGGGCAAAGGACGGCAGCCGTAATTTGTATAATCTTAACCCCGTCGCACCTGAGCCAGGAGCGAAACACCCTAGAGTTTTATTGCAAAATATATCTTCTGATGAATTTCGTCTGATAATTCGGTTAATGTATCAAAACCGCAATCAAATTAATAAAATTATGTCTTGATATACCTCCGACGTTCCCGGCAGCCATACAGGGTGATCTATTACGGCGACAGCCTCTGATTGACGTCTACACGAGACGAGCGGCTCGTATCCAGGGGTACGCGTAATTAAAATTAATGGTGACGCCGTTCTAATTAGGGTTGGATTCCTGACCGTGTGATCTCGCATGGTTCACTATTATTATTTAATCAAAATCTTGTTACTGGAACGTTTTGTCTTGCTCACGTCCCACACCGTGCCATAGACAATGGAAACGAACCGAATAATTAATAACGTGGAAAGCAATTAGTCTAGTATTGACTCGTCCCATGGAGTTCCGGTCGTGTCGGATCATTCTAATAATATGTTGTCACGGGATCTGACTGTGAATCTGTGCGTTATGAAGCACACATGCGGATTTTAATTACATAAAAAGAATCAATGATTCAGAGTCACTATTTATAGCAATCAAAATATACTTTAAATTAGAATATGCATTTTTTTTATTAGAATCAATATGTAGATTAAATTATTTATTACCTCTATTCATTCTATTAAAATATTAAAGCAGTGAATTATGGGATCTGATAAATGAAAAAAAAATATTATCGAAAAATTGTATTATGTACAAGATTTAATAACTAACAACGAAAAATTCAGAATTATTGATTTACGTTGGCTGTATATAAGTCCAATTATCTCAAATTATTATGTGGTGTTGGTACACTAGTAACTGACTTATCTTGACATTGGTATATTGGATGCTTAATTTATCGTGGGTTGTCGAAAATATATCGTGTGATTTTGTTCTCGACAATTTTTTACTTGTGAAAAAGATGGAAATGTGAGATGAATATTTGTCTAAAAAATAGACACCGTTTTGTCAGCATTGAGGTGATACACAATTGTTAAGGAACATTTCATTTGAGAACTGGGATAAAATAAATATAGATGAATAAATTAAGACTTTGTATTGGATGGAGCATTAATTAAAATATTATTTACAAAATTATTTAACACATTTTTTCTGAATAGTAATTAGAAGATTTGGTCAATTTTCTTTGAATCCAAGTGGATAATATACAATTTTTAAATCCGGTTTTATATTTTTTTTTCTAGATCTGGTATACTATTTTCAGTTTTTTCTTGTTTTAAAATTGGACCATTCAAATCTAATGCTTTTTATTGTTCATCCGAAAAAAACATCTTTCAGTAATTCATCTAATAAAATAAATATTGCCTTTGAATTTTTAATTAATCCATAATGAATTATTAGCAAAAAATCAAGTAAAAGCTATTGGTGCAAACAATAAGCTCCCGTTTTAAAGAAAATTGATGTTTGTCCATCTTGAATTGTTGTATAGAATCTACTTTTCATCACCGCTAATATTTTTTTCTCAGAAATCGTTTCATGTCAGGAAAATAGATACACAGTTATTCTTTGCAGAGAGCTTTACTATATAAAAGCTCATGCAAAAGTAAATTGCATACTGCCTTGTTTCCTCTAGTGATTTAATATAATACTTTTTAAATAGAATTTGATGATAATATATTTACAGGGTACCAATCTCTTGTACAAAGTAATCGAAATTATCTAAAACATGTTAAATAGCTTTATTTGGTTTGACACATTTATCAACTAAAAGTTAAGTGACAAAAATACATCATTTTCATTCGATTAGATTTTTATATGAATTTTATCTTTTGTAGAATACTGTATCGTATTGATTGGTGAACAATTTTTAAACAAATGTTTGCAATTAAATAAGATTAGTAACGATATAGATTTATGCATATCGCTTAATGTAAGTATCTAAATTTAATTCACACTTCTAACTTTTAGAAAGCCAATAAATTCTAAGCACCATCGTCGTTTGTCTACTCTTGTTTTTGCCCGGCAAACACTCGCCAAGTAACACCGAGACACAGAATCAACAAATTTATTTTGTTTTCAGCAGAATTATATTTCAGATCGCTTGTAATTTACTGAAAAAAAAAACGGTTAAATTTATGGCGCGGCAATTCACCTCTGCGATTTTAACAACGGAGCGTGCGTCTGCGTCTGGCCGGTCCGTGTGATTTACGACTGTTTGTTTTTGAGGATGAATGCGAGACGCCTGGCAGAGACGCGTCGCGACGCTGCCCGACCAACTTTGGGCCGGTGCTGAGTCGCACAATGGCCGGCCCAACTTCGGTCCGGCCCTGTCCACAATTTGTATGGGCCGGTCGTCAAGTTTCCACGGCCGCCTTGCTGAAGGAGCACATTCGGCCCGTGACTTATGACAGCGCCGAATTATCGGGGCGGTGCTTTCAACTAGGGAAAGTTATGACTACAGGGTGGCTCGAAAACAAATATTACATTAAACACTGACAATTAAATACTTCGATAATTTTACCTCCTCACGACATGATTTGGGTCCCTTGTGTTTTTTTTATATTAATTAATAATTATACGAATTTTTGCTGCCAAACAGACAGTTTATTTTTTTCTACTATCTGAAAACATTTAAATACAAGAACATATTAAATACTAATTTACAAAAAAAAATCTGTCATTATCAATGACCTTTTTTCAACGTGTAGCCAAACTTTCAAATCATTTTTCTAGAACTCTTTTGGTTTTTCGTTAAAAATCATCTCTATAAATGTTTTCACCTCGTCAACATTTTTTTTCCTGTAACGTATGTTTCATTGACTTAAATATGTGATAATCAGACAGTACGAGATCTGGTGAATATGGGAGAATGGGTAGAACTTCTAACCCAAGATTCCTAATTTTTTCTTGAATGAATTTTGTAGCTTGAGGCCTCGCAACTCAAAGAATATCACTCCAGAGAAATCCGAAGTCTGAGTCGAATGTTTGAAAATGTCATTGTTCTTATCGTATAGATCAGAGGTTCCCAATCTTTGTCGGTTTACGGCTCCCTTAAATAA
The DNA here is from genome assembly GCA_022495035.1 of Philopotamus ludificatus. Taxonomy (NCBI): domain Eukaryota; kingdom Metazoa; phylum Arthropoda; class Insecta; order Trichoptera; family Philopotamidae; genus Philopotamus; species Philopotamus ludificatus. Next base: position 173,569 of record JAGXCT010035916.1, on the reverse strand, counting down.
ACCAGATTTTTCCGCGGCTCCCTTAATACATCAGATTTTTTTTTTAATTTTTGACCTTTTTAAGTAAAGTGAGCGCAAAAAGATGGCGTAAAAATTTAGAGAATTGAGAATTCCAACAAATTTGCCGAATTGTTTAATTGAATATTTCGCGGCGCCCTTATGGCGGCTCCCTGGGGAGCCGCGGCTCACACTTTGGGAATATCTGGTAAAGATTAATTTATGGACATCTTCAAATGCTTCATGGTTGACGTAGATATATACATGTCAAGGGTTTTAGATCTACGTCAAACCATCGAATAACACTTCGATGGTTTGACGTAGATCTAAAACCCTTGACATCGTCACCTAATTTTTAGGGTCGGTTTTTTCGAACGATGAACTGGAAGTTCTTTCCATTTTCTTGAATTTTAAGCCACTAATGACATTTGATTTTTAAGAACTTGTGTTGCTTCGTTAGCCTACATACTTTGGCCTGACAAAAACAGCAAGAAATAGAGCAAATGCGTCTTCAATTGTTAGTCTCGACATTCCTCTATCCAAGGATATTTTTTTACAAAGAAACCATAAATTTGCAGTTTTCTCTTTAATATAATGACAAAAAATTTTGATGACTATTTGGTCCTCCTAATATTAATTAAAAAATAGAATAAGCTGAAAAAGTTAAAGATTAAAACTTTGAGATGTCTTTGAAGTAGTTTATTTCAAACAAATATGAACCAGCTTTTTAAAAGATGAATTGTTGATGAATAAAAATGATTAAATTTATTAGACATTTGATGTATCGTTCACTGAGAGTAGTTTTGAGTATTAAAGAAAATGGTAGATCTGAGAGCAAAATTAGAGAGAAATGTTTAAGGGCCCATTATTCTAAAAAAAAATAACAGCTAAAAGGGCAAATAAATATGTCCAGAGACTGCAATTAATAAAAATGATATAACTGAGATTGTTGACGAGACACACCAATTACCACTGAAGCAGTAAAACGAATCCTGGTTTATAATAATTGACTTAGATCGAGGATCTGTGTAATGTAGCATATCATTAAATGAGCAAAGATGAATTACATTTTGAGTGAAAGTCATGAAGTTCATCAAAAAAATGACAATGTTTTATTATTAAAATTAAATCAATCTGAAAATCATATGACTATTAATCAGATTAAAATTATCAATATGTTTTAATATATATTAAGTTCAATTCTCAACAAGTTTTTGAACATCCTGTATTAAAATGGCGTATTAAAGCATTCTATCCATGTCATCGGAAATGTGGGGATGTCATAAAAATATTTTTATCGTCAATCGAATGAAAACGTTTTAGTTTCCGCCTTTTTATATTCAATCGAACTCATCCAATGCATTTGATAAATCATAAAGAATGATTCATATTATTCAATTTCATTATATGAAAAAATATGCGGTCGTCATATGTGAAAGTTTGGCGAAACAACGTATAAGTTGTCAGGAGCATGTGGCTTAGTGTCGCCATTTTCAGGCTCGTTTGGTTATCTCTCAACTACAGCGGCTGAAACCTCACCAATTAATTGGCGGAGTTCCACTGGAACAATTTCAGCAGTATAGAATTATATCATATAACGAAATATATTAAATTAGGTTGATTTACAAATTTATGCATGAAATGTAAACAGTAACGGGTCCACCGCAAACTTTTCCGGACGCGGACTCGTAAATGCCAAAAATAATTGTAACGTATACGCGAAATAATGCTTGTATTCATTAGAGTTTATTAATTCTACTGGGAGTCGTGTACGGCCCCGTATAGCTTCTGTAATAGGTATTGTCGTCTAAAAATAAGGATTAGGGTCCGAAGGTTTCGAATGGAACCGCTAAATAAATTATTTCAGACCTGCAACCGGGAACAATGGATTATAACTTGCCGTTTGCCTGCAGTTGGAGATGCTATGGCTGTGGAGTCTGTTTGTATTGTGGTCTGTTTGCTGGAAAGTTAACCGGACAATGTAAGCAATGAGAATATTTCGAAATAATGGACTTGCGATTTAATTATTAATCCGGTGCTAATTAATTAGAATGCAAATTTGATTCCAACTCAATCAATTGATAATTTAGCCAATGTTAACATTGAGCTTTGGCAAATTATTGAAAATTAGCACGTATACATGTACCTAAATTGTATTAAAGATTAATCTAATTAATTAAAAACATAACGTTTTTCTTAAATAATCCCTTATTTCTTCATTATACTGATTCTGTCATTATTTTTTCAATGTTAGCCAAAGGTCATCCTATATTAGTTCATTCATCTTCGATTGTTAATGGAGAAAAATTCAGTAGAGCAGTAAAAAATCCCCCATGCACACTAATACACGTAAAACTCTTTCGACAGCAAACAACAATGTATCCAATATCGTTATTAATGTCAAGATACGTCAGGGATGAGTCTGCTAACACATTAACACCAAATAGTGACAATTTGAAATTTTTAACAAATATGTAATAATCATAAAATATTTGTTTATATGAATTAATGCACATAATACTTAAACGTTAACCTTATTAATTATTAAAATAATATATTAGAAGGAAAACCAGACATATATTTATGTAAAAAATAATAAATATATGTCTGGTTTTCCTTCTCATGATAAATGATATATTTAATTTACTTATTTAAAAATACATATTATGAATTTAAATACCAAAAATAAAATATTTAAGATCAATCGATTATCTACAAGAGTAGGGTAGAGATTGGTGAGAGAATGTATCTATGACTTTTATATTTCTTATATTTTCTATTATTAAAGGGCAATACAGTCTATACTTCTATAAGGACCGCGCTATAGAAAAAAGACGCTTTAGAAAGTTAGTCACCCATACAAAATTTTAGTTTAACTCATATGATTTGGGCCAACCAAACATTTGACCCATCTTTTATATATTTTATATTTTCAATGACCTTGCAGCTTAATTGATAACAACAGTAGCTCAGGCCTATATGCTCGAGAAGGTATTGACCTCGCATATTTCTTCCAGTTTATTCATTCGCAACAGATGTGCCATAGGAGTCTAAAGGACAGTTTTAGTTAATTATTTTAAAACAAGTTTTAGCATACGGTGAATAAATACAAAAAAAAGTTAAATATAAATTATGAAACCTTTCGGAAATATAAGCCACTTAGGATACATATTAATATAAAATAAAAATATTTTAAAAACAAACAATAATTGAAGTAATAAAACAAATGGTGAACATTTTAATTTGGGTAATTATGCATTTAATTACTGTCAGTGTCATCTAATATCACGTTCCATAGAGATTTATTTATTACTTTAATTTTATTTATTTAAAAAATTAGAATGATTGAAAACCCCTTTAACACATAAATCATAACGCCTTTAAAATCGTATGCATCGATTTACTTGATCATAATTTGTTCCACGACTATACAAGTAGAAAAATATTTTCTTACTGTATTGTGATGAATACCCTGGAACGTTTTTAGACGGTGATTCACTAAAAAAAAAAACAGAACACGCCTAAAGAGGTAAAGGGGCAAACAGCCGCTGACAAATATTTTCTAAGTGCACGTACATATTTAAAAAGCACAATAATAATATATTTACGAAAATTTTAATTTAACCTTGAAAATATTACGCTTTGTAAAACGAACGCTATTCAAAAAACCGCCGCAAACGCCTATAGGAGGGTTGACTGTATTTGTAAAATCTATACTGAAATGGCGTGGAAAAAGATTTATTTAAATTAAGAAATAAGAAAGGAATTAAAAATAAATTGGTTTAACGGATTTAATTAATTAATTTACCTGTAAATCTTTAAAAAAGGTATTATCGTCATAATATATCGAGCGATGGTAGATTTCATAACTTGAATAATATTTTTAATATTACATGGTTTAATATGTATTTACTTTAATTCAGTTCATTGTCCCATAATAAACATGGCTCGCAAAAACCACTTAGTGCTGAATAATTTTAGCAGTTAATTTGAATAATATATTTATCAATTAAAATGTATTTATATACATACAATATGTTCGGATTTAATGAACAATATGTCCGGCTCTCAATAAAAGTCACAGTAATATATATCCCGGAACAAAAGAGGACGTTGACAACATGCGAATAGTATTATTTTTCAGACATGGAACAAAGCCCTATAGCGAAATGATATATGCCGAGCATCGTTAATATGACATTGATGTTGTTAGTCGGCGGGGAAATGTTCGGCGGTGAATGTCCTCGGCCTTTTTTTTTCATTCAGATCTCGTTTGTCATTATTTTTCATTGAAAAGGATCGTTAGCCGGTAACGAGGCCCCGTGGCCATATTGAAACTGTGTCTGACGCAGACTGTGCACTGATATACTGCTGCGTTTAACTGCAATAAAAAACATATGCATTTGAACAAATATAATAATTTGTTTTCAGCAAACGTAGGATATGCGGAATGTTTCACTTGTCTTTAACGTATCCTAACATTGGTAGTCATGTTGGATACTTACTTTAGCTATTGAAAAGGTTTCACGTGTTTTGGTGTGATCGATGGTTTCTTACTTAAAAAAATGTGGAAAAGTGCGGGAAAAATGTTGACAAAAAACAACGCAATTGCGATGCTTCAGCCTCCGTTCTAGTCAAAAATGCCCTCCCGTGACTTATTCCTATTCCTGAAGATAACGTTTTGGAAAATTTTACATATAAACATACTCTGTTTTATTAGTATTTTGCAATATTTTAACTTTTCTTTATTTTATTATTTATATGTTAATTATGCATGGTTCATTGTTCATTGTCTTTAAATAAATAAATAAGAATTAAAAATAATAACAAATATTTGAGTGATTCTGAAGTGTTTTATAGAAATTAGGGCATTTCTTGATCATAGGGAAATGTTTTGATTAATGATCATAAGATGAAAAAACACACACAGACGTTTTTTTACAAAATAAAATGACGAATTTGAGCATCTGGTAAGAAATCGTTTGGAAAACGAATTGTATGCTAATACGAATAAGAAATTTGGCACTTTCATTAACCTCACAAAACTAGCCATGGCTTTATATAATTTGTTTTACACTTATATAATAATAAAAAATATTATATAATGAAAAAATGATCTTCATGTAAAAATTACAAATTATTTTACGCGCCCTGGGGAAAGATTCCCCATTTTTGAAAAAAATATAAGCCCCATATGCGTTTGATTTCATTTTGAGAGCTTTTTAAGCTAGTAGATTTACAAAAACGAAGACTACTTAGAAATAAATAGAAGATTGTTAAATAGTGAATATAAAAAAAAATATACAAACTTGCACTGCACATTTTTTTTCTCACAAATCTATGGACATCTCTAGATGTGACATAGCATCTGAGTTAGATTAGTTTTTTTTAACAATTTAAAAGTATCATATTCTTTATTCATCAAGGTGCTGTAAGTAGTTATAGTCGTTATGCTTCTTTTGACGGGACTTAAAGCATCCATTCTAGGATCAACATTTGAGAGCATCCAATCACTATCTGCCTGTAACCTTATTAAACTATTACTTCAATGAATATAACATATAAATAGATACAATTTGTTAGCCAAGCTATCATCATTTATGTGGATTGTTAAACGTTTCGCAGCGGCAGAGCTGGACACGATTTGTATGCGCATGTACGTCATGCGCGCCGCACTCAAATGGTTAAGCCGATAAAGCGTACTCACGGACAACTAGAATCCTCGAAAACTTTTTTATCGTATTTCAAATAGTATTGTGCATTGTAGTGGCTAACAGTAACTACTTGACTCCTCTCTGAAAGCGATCAAACTGCTATTTAACTATTGTACATCGTACCAGACTTTAATTGTTATTTCTGTGAGAGCGTTGTTCAAGTTTAAGTAGTAACTGTTTTATTTTTATACTTTTTAAACTCGGAATGCTGAATATTTATTTGAATAAAATAATAGTCCATTGATGAGATCCGCTGATCTTTGAATTTTTTTTCAGACGTGTAATATGATATTTTTTTTTAAGATATTAGGAGTAATAAAGCAAATGTAGGAGTTAAAGTGTTTGTCCTATCAGGAGTCAAATGAACACAAAAAAATCATTTAATCTGATTATTAAAATTAATCTAAAAAATATCTATACTTAACTTTCGAGGAAGCGGGATCTCTCTTTTTGCAACACAAATATGGTAAAAGTACTAGAAAATTGTAGATATGTTCGTTTTATATTAAAAATATGTAATTTCCCGTATGAAACTTTTCTATGAACAGTCTCTGCATTTGAGTATCATAAAGTTACATATTTGATGTAGTAGACGGGCACGAAATATTCAGGCTAATTTTAGACATGTTCGACTGCTACCGAAACTTTTCGAGTGACCCTTGGCTTTATTGCAATATTAATATGCTGCACGTTTTCTATGTGAACAGTTTTGATGGGTTGACATTATGCCAAAGTTGGCACAATACCCTATAATTAATACAACCTGTTTTGTTTCGGATTCTGTTCAGAGGCAATACAAAGTTGTTGGCGCAACTTGACGGACTGAAAGTTAACCACACAATTTAACTTTGAACCACTGCTGCACTGATAACATTGATACTCGACTATTTGGCCGAATATCTTGGAAATTAAGTTTTGTGTTTCGCCATTGTACACTGACCACGCTCAGTTTAGAAGCTGGTTATGAAACTTAATATTAATCAATGATTTGACTAAAATACCTTATATTTGTAATATATTTAATTAGAGTATCATGTTAATTTTGACAAGTATATTTACCTACGTAAATTCTAGCCAACAATGAGCTCCCGCTACGATAACACGTGTTGCCAAATCCCATGCAAAAACATATTTTCCGCCGGCGAAAATAGGAAAACACGCTTTCCACGTATATATCTATTTTTTTGTCCCAACAAAGCTTCGCAGATTTTGTTTTTGATGATGTCGACACGATAACCGAACCAGACAATGCTCGGAATTATTCAATCTGGCCTTTTGTATCGAATTCGGCAAATAAATTCGGATGCTATCCGCGGATTTTTATTTTTGGCAAATATATATAGGTTGCGTCTCCTCTTTTATTACCGCTTGATTGACTTGCCATTAAATTTACTACCCGGGGGAAATTATATTGAGCAATAATGGAGTCGCATCTCTTAAAAATCTAATAAAAACGCCTAGCATGGCACAAATTCTTTGCAAATCCTTGTTAGTCGCTATGTATTTTTTTTTATATTCATGATCGAATAATCGGGCTGACGATAAAGTTCGTGCAGTTTCTATCCAATAAAAATGGATACCTATAATACACTTTTTATATTGGAAAATCGAATAAATCTTTGATTTACAATTGAGACAAAAGAGAATATATTTTATTTCCATGTGTTACGATTTTTTCAAAATATATCATTCTTCAAAAAAATCTATTATCTACGCCTACGAGGAGGTACTTAATTAATAATCTTCATTAAGTAAAAAAAGTTTGGCCCTGCTTTAATAAATATGTTTTTGGCCTCCTTAAATAAAAGCTTAAATAATTAAATAAATTATTTAGACGCAATTAAAGCTTAATTGCATCATTACCACGTATTACATATTTCTAATTGATTGAAAGAATCTTTTTAAAAAAATGCTGAATGCGGTTCATTAGAACGAATAAAGAAAAAGAGAAAAAATCCCATTTAACAAACTTGATGATAGCTGAATTATACGTTTCGCCGCTAATCCAGGAGTCTGAAAGAAGCAGAATTCGTACCCCTGACAGCAGCTGGAAAACCATTTAATGGAAACAATACGAAAAAAACGTTTATATATTTCAAAGAACACAAAAATTTGGAATAAGGGAGAAGGTTGTTTACAATAGGTTCAAAATTATGCCTTAGAATAGAGAGGACCGTTTTCCTTATACATCACTCGCTTTAAACCTTCAATAGTTTTATTGATTAATTAAATAAAAGTATGCTTTCAATAAAAACAGAAGGAATATAGAATTAATAATGTTACAAATATGTTCCAGATCCTATTAAAAAATAAAATAGGGTATTCACTGAGATCAAACTAATTTTTATTATTTTAGTAATAAAAAACTTCCGATTCAGGTAGAGAGTTTCTATTATTAGGATTTACTCGCACTGAGTCATCCGACAAGGGGATTTTTGTTTTCACTGGATAGATAAGTAACCTGTCAGTCATTCGACAACTAATTAGTGTGGTGGACGTTACAGTGGTGTTATTCTGAACCTTTCAAATGGATAATCAAATAGTGCATATTCGTCATGTGATGCTTTGGGAATTCAAATAAGGTGGTCTATTTATAATGAAAAAAAAACCCTATGCATTGTAAGTCATTGAAAGTCAAGAAAGGATTATTTTAAGAATCAAAATAGTTATTTATGATATGCTTCATAATTTGGTCGATATTTCTGAATTTTAATTAATCAATATGACGCGTAAATGATACGCATACTCGGCGATGTCTCATCGCAGACTGTGTACTCGCCATCGACTACCGACCGCCGAGTTCTCGCGGCACGTGTCCCTAGCACGTTTCACTCGCACTTGGCACATCGTACCGTATATGAGCGAGAAAAAACATCGTGCCCGTGGCAACAGAAGTGAATATTGTTTTTTTTTCGCAATTGCGGACAAAAAAAGGTTAAGACTATTTTTTAATATTTTTTTAGACAAATACCAAAAGTTTGTGAGATGTAGGATTTATTTAAAAAAAGTTAGACCTGGTGTTCTAAATATCAGGCTAAAAATCCTGCATCTAGGCTAGGTTAAAGAAAACCTCAATTTACATATAAATGAGTTTAAGAATACAGAAAACTTAAATTGAGCAAAGCAAGTTTATTTTAATTTGTAATAATTATTATATTTACTTTTAATTAATAATTATATAAATTATTCAAGTCCAATTATTTCTATAAATCCCTTCTTAAATCAGAAGATTTTATATCGAGTGTAAGAAAATTTATGTATACTATTAATATTCATTCAATATATCATTTCCTCAAAATTTATTTTATTTATTATTACTAAAGTCATTAATTGTATCTCTTAATGTGAGAATATTTTTAATAATTACATATCAGTTGATTTTTTCAACTAATTAACATGTATACATTTTTGGAAAGAAATTCAATTACTAAATATTAAAAACAACAATTATGAGTTAATATATTTAATATTTTTAAGTTAAATGTAAAAATGGTCCGATTTTATTAAATGAGATGCAAATTAAGGGTCGTAAAATAGTACATTATAATATATTTAATAGTGATATTTTCCTAATGTTGCCCTTTGTCTAATAAAAACGCAAATTTTCCGTTCCCATTGTACAATTTCATTTTTAAAAATAATCCCCGCTAATTTTGCGCCACAATTAGGGACGTGCAATTAGGCTAATTAGAAAAATTAGCTTAAATTTTAATTTAAAATTAAATTAAGTGTTTATAGCCAGACTCGGTCAAGTCAGTGAGTTAAATTAATATTATACGGCGGAGAATACATTGGCAGCAGTTTATAGCGACCGCAAGCTCGGAAGCTGTGTACAGTGGCGGGCATATTTGCGCCAGAGTTATCCCGGGCAATGTGGAAGCCACTCTGCACACGCCCCTGTTCCGTTGGACATAAATTAATTTCGCAGAGCGCCACTTGAATAATTGCCAAAAACTTGCCGAAAATTTTTGCGCCCAGTCAGCGTTTGAATTATCGGCTAATAGGCCGGACGAAAGATTGATTGCTTCAGTGTCTTAACAACTGGAAAAAGTTGTGCCCTCCGACGCCCGGCGATTGTTTCAGCAATTTAACTTTTTCGTGAAAAACTTTTTTTCGGGTTTTCGCATTCGGTATTGATTGACGTGCGATAGTTTTGGGATTGGGTTATGGTTTTGAGTAGATAAATGGACGACTATGAATACATCGCATATAAAAACCCAAATATATTAAATATTAGATTTTAGTTTAATTAAGTGAGTTATCGTTGCATATGGACATTTCTTGGTCTGTATTAAAATCCCGTTACAGTCTGGTCCAGATTGCCATCGGGATTTCCAGGGTCCCCGATGCAATATCCAGTGCATTCTCAGGATTTCAGCATATTTCAACTGAAATCCACCGGCGCATATCACGATATCATCTCGTTCAATCCTCAAACACATTTCACGCCAGCTGGATACCAGATTTTTTTTCTCTCAAAATTGAATTGTATATCGCATAGTTGCAGCAGGATGTATGAAACATGACATAATTACGTTTCAGTTCAAATATTTTTCAGAAGCTCCGCGGGGATGTACTATAATTTTATCCGGCTGAAATCTCCCTGTGATTCGTCCCCCCCCTTTTTTCCATACTTTTCCTTGTCTGGTCTTCTGCCTACGAATGAATGCTCGGTTAAAATAAATCATCCTGTCTTCCTTTGTCAGGCTGACACAGCATCTGGTGACGATAATGGTCGGCTGCCTCTACTGAATCCCCAGCCACGGAATCCGTTCTGAAACGGGACTCGCACTGAAATAATGACAGTGAAATTTGATAATCTGGGCTTTATCGCACCGATCATGGAAATGGAAGATAATACCTCTTTTTATATAAAATAATTACATAATATTCGGAAATTTTCACTTTCAGCTTTATGAGAAAATTTTCATTTATGATCACATTAAATATTAATTAATGGTTTAATTTTTTTTAAGTGCCTTGTTTGTTTTCAGACGTAAATCTACCGGTCCATTTTTATATTAATTTGTCTCTATATCTATATATTTATTATACATCTATCTATATATTTTTTTTAAGTTTTTAACAATAATTTGAAGGAAAAAAAATATTAAACGTATATTTTAAATGATGTTTTGTAAATCTTCAATATATTTAGTGAATTTAATGGTTTTTTACGATCGAATTGAACAAAGAAGAATTATATTCTATAGAGACGCATTCATTGCCTTTTAGAATATTCGATGTTTTTTTGGAATGTGTAGAGAATTAAATTAATATATATGTTTAACCTAACCTATTTGAGACCCCAAGTATTAAATTTTTCTAGAATAACTCTTTTAATATAAATTCCACATCAAATATTAAAACAACAATATTTACGTCTGAAGCCATGGCGCGGTGTTTTTTATCGCTCGCATCCGGTACGATGTGCCGAGTGCGAGTGAAACGTATACTAGTGATCTGTGCCGCGAAGATTTGGCAGTCGGTCTACCGGCGGCGTGTCCTCAGTCTGCGGCGAGACACCGCTGGGAGTGCATGAAATATCTAAAACATCGACTAAATTTTGAAGCATATCATGAATAATTATTTTTATTCTTAGAATAATTAGTTAAAAAAAAAATGTCATGATATTGATAAAGAATTAAATGTACAAGAAACAGAGTTGTTTACAATGGAATTTTGTTGTTTACTCGTTTTTGTCTATTAAAAATATGAACAAAACCTTTTTTTTAATTTTTTTTAAAAATTAGTCAAAAAATCTATCTGTGATAGTATTCAAATTTATATTTTAAATTTAAGCAATATACGCTTTACAGTCCAAGCTTTTTAACACTCAAACACCCGCTGTTTTCAGCGAAACTCACACCTAAACCAGCAACTTTTTATCGATCTTGCGATTTTGCGCGGCTCTGTAAAATATGCTTAATAACTTTTTCCTATTAGAGATAATATGATCAAAAAAGAAGTATTATACGTATAGTATACTTATATTAGATTATTAGTATATTCAGATAAGAAATAAAACTTTCGAGCTGTGATAATGATGATTAATTGTATTATCTTTATTTAGATATTTTTGGTATCTTTATTTAGAATGTAGGTAATTTTAGCTTTGTGCTCGGATGTGAAGGGTTGTACCACACAAACATTCAAAGAAAGTTATTTTGATGAATGGATAAACAAAATTCTAAATTCGTTACAGTTTATGTGTAAGTACATGTAAGTACAAGTAGTTGATGTGGAAAGTTTTCGATCCAAAAATATATTATTTCAAGTACAGTGTTTACCATAAATAAATACATATGTCATGTATTTTACAAAGGGCATGCAGAGCAATAAAACTGTGTCGAGTCATACAACTTTTGTCAAGAAAGCCTTTTGTAGCGCATTAGATAACACGTTTCGTGTGAACCCGCGTTAGTGCGGGATCGGGTGTTTACCGTTTATGAAAATTTCCGCGCTAACGCGGGACCGGGTCTCTGAGTGTTAATAAAAAGTGTTGCCACAAATCCAAGCCATTTTCAGTGAATTTATTAAATAATAATGTAAAAATTATTAACACAGGATATAATAAATAAAAAAACTTTTTGTATTTATTGCAAATGATATTTATTACTCCAGGACGAAAGCTGGGCTTCTATCGTTCGCTTTCTTTTCCTTGGGGTATCACAATACAAACACATCATACAGCACTTTACATTCACATATGTAATATATAGATTTCTATCTAAGCGTTGCCAGATCGGCTGTCAATAGTTGCACAGATATGGGCTTATTTCTCTTGCATTGTTTCACAAACCTATATTAAATATAAGTGTAGTCAGTGGACTACACCTATATTAATAATTTTATATAGATGTTAATCATTCTTGGCTCAAATACTGAATATTTATTTATTAATTTGACTACGATTAATAGGCATAACATAAAGATTCCAAAGCGTCATTCATCCATATAAAATTTAATAAAGATTCCAAAGACTCTAAAGATGCAAGGGGAATGAGTTTCTCATACTAATATTTCAAACCACGTGTCAAACCACGACACAGATTAATTTCTAATATTATTTGATTGGATTGAATTTTATATTATTTGTTTTATAATTGTTTATTCAACGATGGCATTTAATTAATTAATTCCTGAGCGCCAAACTACCTACAATAATATATTTGTATTAAACATGCGGAAGAAATGGGTGACTTCCTCTTACATACCCCCTGGCCAGTGTTATTAAGAATTCCCTGAATGTTACCTACAAGCCATAACACTAGTTAAAGTAAATAATATTAGTGTCTTGTCGAGTTTTCTGGGGTCTTCTTCTCACCAATTAAAAATATTTAACCTTATTACTATTTTTTTTAAGTATTATAAAATAAATCATGTATATATATAATAAGTATTATCCTTTTATAAATATAATCATAATGGATATAATATTTTTTTCTCTGCTAAAAACGAATTTCGTCGAATGTATTTTACTTAGACCACAATAGAAATATTATCAGGAACAGGAGCCTTTGAATGTTTGCGTAAGATTGGTTAACAAAACGGTTTTTCCTCTTTGCGGTAGAATGGGGAGATAACACGTGCAGGTTTTCTTGTGCTTTCTTTTTTTTCTAGGAAAAATAAGACAAACAACGATACTTGGCCGTGTAATGAGGGGGAATGTTTTATCTTTTGTTTGAGAGACACGCTAACAACGAATACTAATGTAAGCAAATCCGCCCAAAATAATTAAATAAAATATTTTTCATGGGTCCATAATATTATATTAGCGTTTGCTGTGTTTTACATAATTATTATTTTATTATATTATTAATGCCGTCGCTGAAAAGGCGGACAAAACGCGATAGCATTTTCCGCTAAATGGTTTCGTATCCCATTTCCGAGATACAAATGGTATCTCCAGTAATAAACAGTAGGGAATAGCGGTGGGCTAGGAAATAATGGGAGTGATTATGGCAAATGATCCTTCTTTCAGTGTTATATTTCGTATCTGATAAAACTATATACTTGGAATAATAACAAAAAAAACTATTTAATTATATTCAATAAAATATTCTATTATTGAGAGTTATCCAAATTGGTTAAATTAAATACAGTGTTCTGAAAATCTGGACTAGTTCCAAAAGATTCGTTTTAATGGGTGCTGCAGTTTTTAAAGTAATTCCTTGCATTCATTCATGATTAAACATTCATATTTTAAAAAATAGAAAGACTACTACGAAAAAAATAATAAAAAGCAATCATACGAAATGCTGGTGTATGAAAATTCTTATATAAAGCTCACCGTCAAAGATGAGAGAGTATTTTCCCGGACGAAAGTTTCCGGGAAAATTTCCTGCACGCTCGCTATAGAGCACACCGTATGGATTTTAAGTAAAGTTAATTAAATGAAAGATTAAAACTTCTTAAGAGAATCTTTTGAGTTCGGAAATTTTCAGATTTACGGGTTTCCACTTCTTTCTTTATGTAGACGAATCCGCTTTGCGACAGGAAATCGTATTTTAACATATCGGGAGGATGTGTAAGAAAATTAAATTTATTCTGTGACATGTGTTTATTTTGTTATTTTTAATTAAAACTAATATTGTGTTAGCGAAATGTTTCGATATTTGCTTACGGAGTCGATGCAAAGCTTAATTTAAACTTTTCATTAGAGAACTTCCCTTTATGCAACTTTATTCTCTAGCAAAATTTATTCAACATTTAATTTCATCTCTTGATTTATGATTCAACAATGTAATAATATTTCTTTAGCGATGCGAATAATATGCATACAAAATTGTTTAATTAAACGTAAACTTTCTCAGAATTTTGTTGTATTATTTTTATACAAGGTTGAGAATTTCTGCATAGGATATTGTCTATCTTGGAATGTTTTCAAATTATTCCAGAGATAACGTCTGGCTAGTTACTTCGACCGAAGGGACGTATAATTTCCGGCGCCGAATAATATTTGTTAGCGCCCTCCGAAGGGTTCCGTACAACTTAATCGCAGGATTGATGGTTGGTGACAGATTTAGTTGTTTTTGAAGAGAATTGTCGAGATAAATAAACAATAGAGAGAGATTTAATCAAATTGACTTTAATTTTAACACTGTATAAAAGCTTTTAAGAATATTTTCTATTACAGAATAAACGTTGCACTATTGCAAGAGAAGTGTTAAACTCCTCTTATATTCCTTTAATAGTCTTAAGAAATATGCTTATCGACGATTTCGAGTCCTAGTTTTATACTTTCACAAACAACTCTTTTGAGCAGATCAGCTATTTCTTTTCGTTGGTGGCTATCAATGACGTATCGTGAGCATATCTTAGATTAGATTTTTTCCCCGCTATTTTAAATCGCCCTTTTCAATTTTCAAGGGATTTTCTCTCGATACATTCTCCGTATAAGTTAAATAGGTTTGGGGAGAGTATACAGCCATATTTCACCTCTTTGAGCACTGAAAACTTTTCCAACGAACTCAACTCTATTTTGACTATTTCATTGTATACAGGCTTCAGATAAAGTGTACAATATGTAACAGTGTGCCCATTTCTTCCAGCATCTTACATAAAACGCATTTTTGTAGTCTATGAAACACATCAGCGCTGGTATGTTGATCTCTCTGCTCTTCTCTATGGTTTGGCGGATATTGAGAATTTGCTCTAGAGTTCCGTTTCCTCTTACAAACCTCGCCTGATCTTGAGGTATTTGCCAACCAATGTAGTGTAAAGTAGTACAATTTTGTCTGCATATGAGATTAATGAAATAGTTCCCATTTCTCCGTACTTACATTTTTGTGTATTGGAATAAATATTGACTCTAACCAGTCCTGTGGCGATTCTTCTGAGATCAAGATGATGACGAGACCTGAGATGAGATAAAGATAATGTGTTTGAATATTTACTATGAATATTTGAGTCAATAGGATGCATCTTTCCAAGTAGTTTTAAGTTGGACAGTTGTAGAAACAAGCTTAATTTAAATGACAGAAAAGCAAAGTAACACAAAAATTTATTAATTTAAATTATCACCGTGGTTACATGATTTATTCCTAAATTCGTTCCTAAAATATGGTCACCACACTATATCGAAATCACGTCAATTATTTTTTGTTATATGCGGAATTATGGTGGGTATGTAACAGGTTGGGTGAAATCATTCATAATGTTCTTGTCTAATCTAACAGTCGAGTGTTGTCGACAGCTCGTCTTCCGGGCTCATGACTGGCGACCGGACCCGTACTCGAAGAGCCAAGATAACCTGGAGGACGACCGTCATAGTCCTGGCATCAGAATTGGGACGGACGTGTATCTGTTGGAGATCGCCGAAGGGTTAAAAGTCCTCTTAAATAAACAAAAAAATAATTTGTGTATTTATTACGTCTAAAATGATTCTTTCTCTCGTATTAGCTTATACATTTTTTCTTTAAATCTCACATTTATTTTCAGTCGCTTTGCATTCAAACCGAAATCTCGCTACAATAATCATATTATATGATCCGGCGGGTTTACTACTTTTAATTTATACGATCCGTTTGAATTATTCAAAAAAGAGCTCCACCTCGGCAGTAGTGAGACAAAGGCCAGATTCAGTCATCCACACGGGATGCGAAGGCTTTTAGACAAATTAAATTCCGGTCTTTGTGTCTGGGGCAGAGCGCGAGCGGAGGCCCCCGAGGAGCTCATTTAGCATGGGGCCCCCGTTGTAATGGATCCGTCACTACTTCCGCGTCGGGTAAGACGGATCGGTAACTTGATTCAACGCCAAATTGAATACGGACATCCGTGCGAGCGGATCATTGCGAATCCCATTTTGATTTTTGCGCCGAATCCAATTAGCAGAGTGTGAACGAGACGGAAATATTCATAATTTCAATTAATTTTTATTTGAATATAACATATAAATAATAATTAAATAAAGATAAAAGAGAGAATCGAAAAAAATATATTAATTTAATATAATGGAGAATCGCCGACACACCGATTCATAATCAGCGCTTGTCAATCATCTTATTAGATATTATTATATTTTTTAATAGTAAATTCGATTTACTTAACTAACGGAAGTTTTATGTCAAATAACATCTGATGGAAAGAGTCAGGAATAAAACATATTACTGGTTCATCTTGTAAGAAAATTGTGTTATATGAATGTGTTGGGGAATCGCAAAAGTTTCTCATGTGTGTAGATTTGATTTGTAAACGGAGAGAAGTTTGATTAATGCGGAGTTTGGCAAAGTTAATGGAAGCTGATTTCATAAACTCAAAAAAAGTTTATATCTCTTAATAAGAAAAAAGAGGGGGCTTGAAATGAAAACATTTTTTAATGAAAATATATGATTCGATTATTTTAATTATTTAGATGCGCAAAACTTGCCTGAAAAATTTATCCCATTAAATATATAAATAAAATCTAAAATAATAAAAAAAAAACTTAATTAATTAATCAATATGACGTGTAAATGAGAAAGCTTTCGGCGATGTCTTGTCGCAGACTGAGCTCTCGTAGCACGTGTCACTCACACATTTCACCTGCACTCGGCACATAGTACCGGATGCGAGCGAAAAAACCATCACGTGCGTACCAACAGCAGATATCTCAAATAGATATTAATTGAGATATTTGATAGCTGATATCAATACATTATTTTGGCGAGAAACATAGTATCCGAAATAATTTTATGTATATATTATAATGAACATTTATTTTATTATAAATACTCTATGTATAAATTCTCAATATCTCAAATAAATATCGAATATTGTTGTTTTTATTTTTTTTCGCAACTGCAGACAATATAAAGGACAACGATTATTAAAAATATTTATTCTTTCGACTTTTTTAGACAAATACAAAAAGTTTGTGACATGTAGGATTTATTTTGAAAAGTTTTTTGAAAAAATTTAAAAAAATGGGGTCCCAAAAAGACCCCAACGGCATGGCTAGGTAAATCAGGGCTTCGAACCGTTTTGATTTCGTTCTTTCGTTTTAGTTCTAGTATTCGTTCCGGAAAAAAATCGGTATTAGCTTCAACTCCAAATAAATCGATATTTTTTTCGGTTCATCTCCGATTTTCATTCCCGAAAAAAATACGGGTTTTTCCAGTTTTCGGTTCAGTTTGTGTTCGACTGAAATACGATATATCGTATTTCAGTCGCCAAGGGTTAACATGGGATAAAATGTAGAATGTAATAAAGCACAACCATCTGTAACAGATACGGACAACCTTTCGTGGTTTGAGAGCCAAGAAAGGTTGTTTTTTTAATTTTTAAATAAAATACAATATTATACGATTATTAACAATATTTAAAATTTAATAATGCCTATTTACTATTTAAGTTTAATACTTAATGTCTAATATATATAGATTAATAGCATTTGTTCACAAAGATAACTGAACTAAAAGGTTGGGAATGGGTTTCAGAGGTGTTAAGTATTTTGGATTTTATCTTATTTTTTTTAATTAACTTTTTATGGAGATAATTGGTTAGAAATTGATCATGGGAGTGTTACTTTCGAGAGTAGTAAAGATGATAGGATGATATTCCGGATGAATCACAGGACATTGACCATTTATCTAAGTAGTATGGTTAGCATATTTTATGCTTTTAATTATAGTTATTAATTATTCTCTTTATTAATCTTTAACGGTAATCTTTTTATTCAAAAATATTATTAACAACTAAATTAAATTGATCAAATGTATTAAACTGTAAGATAATATTTGAGTTTATAATTACACAGTTAGGAAACTGGCCGAAATTTCAATTAAATTATTATCAGTAATTCATAATCAATATTCTTACATGAAAAAATTAGATAAATAATGAGTAGAATATAATGAAATATTGCGTCGAAGGGGAGATCAGAAGGGGCTTACCAATTTTAGGCGCCTTAATTTTCAACTCTGAAATTGCAAATTCACACCCCGGACGTGACCTCGGCATTATTAAATAATTTCCGTATTTAAATAAATATCCATAAATAAACGCTGTCATTCAATATTGTCTTCCCTGTGATTTTCGAATTTTAATAAAAAAAAAACCATCTCGTTTTTTTTTAAATAAGACCTACTATTATTTAATTTTGAACGATAACAAATTCAAAATACAATTTCTTGTTAGTGGCCGAAATTGTTCGGATAGCAACTGTGACTGATGGCGGTACGCGTCCATGGGGCGACAGCTTTTTACCGGAACGCGTACCGTTTTAAATTATTCAAATGAAACATGGTCCCACCCCCGGCCGCAGAAAATTTGCACAAAGCACATTAATTATTTTGACAAATGATAACCGGGACCCCAATTTTATCAACCGTGTTATGTAAAACACCCTGTTTATTTATATATTATGAAAAAAATGTCGAATATATATTTCAATTACTCACTTATTTACGAGGTCTAGACGCTCCGGCAATATATTCACGTTAAATAAAAGTTTTCAGCGATACGTGAAAAAAATCACTTATATAACTTTTATTTGCGATTGAAGTTTGGAGATAGCTTTACCAGTTCTTTGTGAGTGTATACAGAGCAATAATAAAGTTGATCGATCTCTTTGTATTCCAAGATTGGATACTCATTTAGAAAATCGCGTCACGTTTTTCAAGTAAACAAGTTTCACTTTGTCGTGTAGCATCGGAGTGGAATTAAATATTTATATATTATATAAAATAAACGTACATATATGTAGATTAATGTTAAATATTAAAAAAAAGCTTCAAAGCTTAAATTATATTTTATTCATTAAGAGCATGCTTAAAAAAATATACGCCAAGAGCATGGTCTGAATCTGACGCCATTATTAGCTTCAGAAATTGTAAGTATGTACTTGATTTTAAGAGATAAAACAGAACAAAATGTTTACATTAATAAATTAAAATTATTAAGAGAAATAAATTTGGTATATTATTTATGGTATAATTGTGTTGGTATACATGTGCCTGGCGTATCTTGACATTAGTAGCCATATTAAAAGCATATTTTATCGTTGGCTGTCAAGAAGCTTTTACTAGTTTCGATGAGCTTTGGATTTTCTTTAACTTATGAATAAAATAGGAAAATATTGAATGAATTTTTTGCCATACAACACCGTTATAAAATGTTAATCTCCGTATTCGTCAAATATGACCCCTGGTAACTTTTTCATAATCCTGGAGTTAAAAATAAACATAAATAGTTCACATTTTCCCAATACTGAGAAGCAAAGGACAAAATCGCTGATGTAGCTAGAATCAAAGCAATCTAGAATGAAAAATTCTGTTCTGGAAATGTTTCTACAATAAAAAAAGGCGCTGAAAAATTATATTGTTAATTATTTGATTGAATAAAATTATTAATGCTAAAATAATAAATGGTGATGGTGAAATATGAATATTCTACATTATTTGTTTTTATCCAAACGATTAAATATTTTTAATTCAGACGATTTAAACATATTTCGATCTGATATTTCAGTGGAAGATGCCCTTTCGCTGCAGCTGGACATTGATTCTTTGCGCGATTAGGCAATATTTGTCCGAATATGTGGATATATTCGATGTCAAATATAGCCGTTTTGTTGATATCCTAT